>JAOUZG010008838.1:851490-876641 GCA_026289955.1 Argiope argentata | reverse complement strand
ATATATATATATATATAAAGTACAAAAAATTCCTGGAATTATTATATTCACCTATGAATACAATAAAAACAATCAGATAAGAAATTTGATATCCAGACTTTCCATTGAATTTGCAAATTTCTTTTAAATTTTGGCAAAGCCCGTTTATGGAAATTGGTCTGTCTTTTCGGCCATTCATATTATGTGAACAAATTTCTAATTTTTCAAAAAAATTTAAAAAGGAAAGGGGCAGAGGATTACTGATGATATAGCTATGAGTCATAAGCTCTCATTAGATATAAAAATTGATGAAATAAAACAAGTGATTAAGGGAGCTGATTCTTCGATTTTTCTTAGTTATTTCAAATATATAGACTATTTTGATTGAATGATGCTATGAATAAACTAGCTTCTGAATGATTTTATTGTTGCACTAATGAAGGAGCAAGCTTTTTGGAAGTACTTAAGTTTGAATGCTTTTTATCTTCATAGTTACAATAAATGCTTTGAGTTAGAATAAATACATTGAGTGCAAATAAAATAATTTAGAGGCATATGCTTCTTCGTCCTTAGTTACCTTTACTGTTTATTTCAAATGCCTTTTACATGAATAACGGAAGTGAAATAGAAAAAAAATCTTTTTTCTCCTTTCCAATAAGAGGTTTTTTTAGATAATAAACCTATGGATATAGAGATTTTTTTCAATTTCAATTTTTTTTTTATCTTTACAATACTTTCTCATTGTGTATGAGAAAGTTTAAATCCAGAAATCATTTAATTTTATAAAATATCAATGGATGGCAAAGATTATTTTGACAAAATTAATTTATCTTACAATATTGAAAACAAACAAAAGATAGCTACTGGTGATTTTTTTTACAGATGCTAAGCATTATTGACTTTATATTTATGCATTACAAAGTAAAATTATATTGCAGATAAAAAGGAAAAAATAAATTAAGATCAAAAATATTACCGAGTTTCTCCTAAGAGATTGGCAAATTCATTGCTGATAAAGAAATTTAAACCGAAATACTGGCTTACATTTTCGATCAGAAAATAATATTGTCACTTTAAGGTTTCTACTGATGAGAACATACTTCATGGAAAAGCATGCTGGTCTTGTCAAAACACCAAATAATGGCTGGATGAATTTATAAATTAAATGGTCATATTAAACATATTATAGTTCTTATTTAAGTTTCAAGTATAGTAAAGTAAAATGCAAAACTGTTTGTCAGAACAAAATCAATGGAATAATAGATATGATTAATTGAATTTACAAAATTCAAAATATATATATATTTCATTTTTTACGCTTATTATATATATACATTGGAGGACAAAATTAAGAGATGGAAGGCATTTTCACACATTTCTCGGAAAATATCACACAAAACCTGGACAGTTGGTTGCCATATAATGACACTATGGTGCTGGCGTCGCTGAGATGAGTTTACGTATTTTTGCGAGCGTTGCTAAGCCAGCAATCTGCAGCCAACTGTTAAACTCATTCTACTCTATAACACAATAGCAATTTGTATTGTGTTTTTTGAATAATCTTCTTTTCTTTTTTTTTTTCGTTGAACATCATTGTTTAGACGAAAGTATGCAGTGGAGAATTGTGGGCAGACTTGAGGCAGGACAGTCCTAAGCTCAGGTTGCTAGGGAAATGGTTTGTTTCGAATTGGTGGAGTCAGTTAAAAAAGAGTGGGACAGTGTTCAAAAACCAGGACAAGCCCGTCCGAGAGCAATAATGCCCATTGAAGACCAGTATTTGTTACTTACAGCCAAGCGCCAGAGGACGTCTACAGCGACACAACTGTCTAGGGACCTCGCTGAAGCCACAGGAATATTAGATTCAAGGAAGACAATTGCCAGGAAGCTTGCCATTTGCATCCAACACTCCTTCCCACAAAAGAGTGTGTACAATGGTGCAGACAACACCAACACTGGACACAGCTATAATAGGCTAATATTCCCTTCACATATTAGTCCAGATTCAGTCTACAGCCTGATTCTCAACAAATATTCAGATGGAGGGAGCCTGGAACCCAATACCATCCACGTAAAATCATGGAAAGGGGCCATTATGCTGGTGGAGGACTGATGATTTGGGCAGGAATCATGCAAGATACCCGCACACCACTCTATGTGTTTGGCACTGGTTTCGTGAATGCCCACAGGTACAGGCAGATCTTGCAACCCTACGTGCGTCTTTTCAGCGGTGCTGTTGGCCCTGAATTCGTTTTCATGAACAACAATGCCCGACCACAAAGGGCTGTCCTGGTTGAGGAGTATGTGGAAAGCGAAGATATTCATCGAATGGATTTGCCAGACAAATCTTCTGATCTTAACCCCATTGAACATGCTTCAGATGATCTTGGAAGGGCTACTCTGTTGCGCTAACTCCCACTCAGAACCATTCTGGAGTTAAAAACTGCTCTGGTGGAAGAGTGGAAGGGTCTTCCACAAGCACTCCTTAACTCTCTTATTAACAGCATGCATGGTCGTTGTGCATGCTGTTTATCTGTCAGAGGTGACCACATACCATATAAGTCTCACTTTCATCATGAAGTTCAGTCTGCATTGAATTGTTGGTAATAACTCTTGCCAATGATTGGCACATTAATTTTTGCTTTCACACATTTTTGTCATACTATAATTTATATCCATACCAAATTTCATTTATTTTTATCCAGTATTTCACGAAATATTTGGGAAAATGCCTTCCATCTCTTAATTTTGTCCACCACTGTATATATATATATATTTATATATATCAGCAAGCTTAAAAAAATAAAGTGTGAGATCTGACAGAACATTTTGCCTATCTATATAGTTAAGTATATTTCCGAAACATCAAATATGCTACACGTAGTGAGAGACTGAATATGCAACTCAGCATGAAAGTTGAAATTTCTGAAATTTAAAGATAAAACTTAACATTGAAATTGCTTTGTGATGTTTATTTTTAAAACTAAGTAAGAAAATATACGAAACAAATTTGATACAAATATACTTAGGTAGAATGTGCATTCGGAATTTTTTTTAAGAATACTTAGTTAAAAACTTTATTACAATTTTGAAAATTTCACAAAATTATTATTTATTTATTTTTCTGCATAATATTCAACAATGAATATTTTTTCTACACTAGTTTTATTGTTTAATCAAATATTTGCATAATTTTCTTCCAATATATAAAGAGTCTGTTTATTAAATACTCAGTATGCATGACAAATAAGACGATAAAGTTACTATACTGCAAAAGATAATTACACAGTAAATTATGTTTTAAATAGTATTGTGATATCATGGGACATGACTTCATCAAAATAGTTCATGTATTTGATGAATCAAAAACATATTAGGCCATTAAAATAACACAAATCTAATATTAATCAAAACTTAATGCTTAATATTATTATGCTGAAAGAATCATGAACAAAAAGTTAGGCATAAGAGGTTTAAATGAAATTAAATGCAATAAGTACAGTAAGCAAACCAGCTTACAGTATGTCACCAAAGATGGCTAATTTAAAGTGTCATGAAAAAAAAAACTGTTTTGTAAAAAACTATGCACAAAATAAATAAATCGTCAAAACATAATAAATTATTTTATTTACAAATAATTACAAAGTAATTTCATATATGAATTTCTGTCAAAAAGCTAAAATGTATATTTACATAATATTGTGTACCAGCCACAAGAAGAGAATGAAGTTGAATATAAAAAATATTTTGCTTAGTTTTTTAAAGAATTAAAATAACTTTACGACACTAAATAATTTCTCCATCACAAAATTATCACCACATATCCATGCACAAAAATGAAATATTCGAAGCCTGTAAGAAAAACAAATCAATCATTTTAAAATTAAAAAAACTACAACTCATTGAAATTTTTAAAATAAATCATTTTCATCTCGATATGGGTACACAATTCCAACCAATATAGTGAGGGAAAATGCAATCTTTGAAAAGAGAGTAAGGAAAAGTACAAAATAAATATTTTATTCTTCAATAAGAAACAACGCATTTAATTCAAAGATTAATAATAATTTAATAGGAATTTTGTTACTCTTCGAACAAGTATTACATTCAAAATAATACAGAATATATATTTAAAAAAACTAATAAAATAATATGGCATAAGCTAATTTCAATGAATAATGGAAGAAATTATCTTCTACAACTGTATGAAATGATACAAAAACTAAAAATATTTTTGCACTATGTAATGAATAAATTTAGAGGTAAAAATTTAATTTTCTTACATAGGTGAAATCTAATTTCAAAGGTCATAATTAACAAATACTTTTCTCTTGATTTGATTTTTGCATTTAATCATTTATTCCCAGTGTTGATTCAAAAAATATTTTTAACTTTGATAGTAAAGACACAGATTTTTAAGCAATATAATTTAATTCTTGTGTTTAGATATGATACACATTTTTAAAAAATCTAAGAAAGATAACTTAATACAATTTTAATCCGGTAATTTGTTTAAATGCATCAATACCATTAAATTAGGAAAAAATTTAAAGTATGACATTTTAAATTCTAAATCCTAAGATAAATTAACTTTTTGTTTAAATTAATTTAACTTATATCCTAAATTTACAAAAAACAAGGTATTTCTGCTCTGAGAGGAATTCGTAAAAAAGAAAAGATTTTTAATCCAAATGAATAAGCCTGGAAAATCCAAATGAATAAGTCTTCAGTAAATGTAATAAAATTTTAAGTTGTAAAATAGATTAAAATAAAATGTTGAAGATAAAAAAGTTTTTAAATATTAAAATGGAAGTAAATAAAATTTATTAAAAGTCCTGTAATTAAATTCAAATTGATACTTTAATTATACAATTTAATGCCACTTTTAACAAATGATATTTAATATTAAAGATAATCTTATGATTTCCAGGAATAAAATTTATAAATAAAAATTAGTAAGCCTATTTCTATAAATTTTATAAAAGGTACCTACCTCTCCACAAATATCATTCTTACTCAAATGAATACATGTTCTTGTATATTTACATTTATTTCAGTAGAAATGACAAATTAAACTTCATTTCCATTCAGTTTTAAATCTTTAAATTACAGGAAATACTTACTCAGTATCAAGAAGTCAAGGTTAGAAATCTATCTCTGTCTTGAGGATTCACTAATAATGAAGCAGCTAAAATTAAACAAAAAAAAGTTTCAGAATAATATCTTATCAGAACATTTATAGTAATTAAATATTTTACTAATGAAATATTAAAGATATGATTACTTTAAATGTACTGTGCAGTTAAACAACAGTGTTGAAAACACTTTTTTAAAATATAATTCTCAAGATGAAAACAATAATTGAAGAATTAAAGATAAAAATCAATTGCACTTCATAAAGAAATTCTTTATATTTAACTTATTATTATTATTAATTTCATGCATATTTTAAATACCCAAAGAGGAAATAATAAAATAATTACTTTGAAAGAATTTTTCTTTATTGGGAATTGAAGAGAATACTTTCTTTAATGCTACTGCAAAATTTTCAACATTTTTTGTAGTCTTGAATTCTTTTACTGAGGTACAGAATTTGCCATATTGTTCAGTCACACCCAGTAATTTTTTCACCTGAAAATTCATAAGAATGCAAATCAAATAAAGGTATTTAAAAAAAAATCTTCAAATTTTACCTGAAATCTTGCTGATAAAAAGAAAAATATCAATTATATGAGTGAAGTCAAGAATAGCATCTATATGTTTCTAATCATATCTGAATTTATTTTAGATTATCATCAAATTATTAGATCACAAAGACTATTTTAGAAAACACTATATCACTCCCTCCATTACAAAGGAAGGATGTATGATGTTAAGAGAATTAACCATGCTAGCACACATGAAAATAGCCACCAGATTATTACAAATAGTAGTGATACTTGAATAATTATAGTTCTTCTCAAACAAAAGGCACAGATATTTAAAACCTATCGATGCAGTTTACATTAAGCACTTTACTAAAAGCCATGTTATTTATTCATGGAATATGAATATAAAATATGTCAGTTTAATTATATTTGAAAAAAAATCAGAATATATAGTCTTTTAATTTTAAAAAGATAAACAGTTACTATTTATTATTATTATATCATTTGCATTAATATTAAAATAAGACAACTTTCTGAAATAAATTTACAATACTTCACAGAATCTCGGACATTACTTAATCCAAGAGCTTTATACCATCTTTATAAGTACTTGTATGGAAAAAGTGTTTAATGATAATTGCTCTAAGAATATGCATGCTAAGATAACTTTATATCAATCAAATAATTATTAACCAAAACAACCTTGTCAATATATTTGTTTGACAGGAATATTAGTTGTTTAAATTCCAATCAAATTTCTTTCACCAAATGTAAACCTTTTGAGATAAATTTGAAGTGACTTCATAATGCATTAGCACAAATATGTCCCATTGAGCTTGAAGGATTTATGCTCTTGATTTTCCCAAGAAAATATTTTTAAACATCAAATTGTGGTAGGCATCAAAGCTATATTATTTTAATAGCCTTATATATGTTCTATATATTGTATGTAAGAGTCATCTGTGGTGATTGCTATATAAGCCAATTAATATCCTTCGAGCTGAAGGGTCCCTTTTGCTTGATCGGTATGATACTCGGCTATTAACCATAAGATTGAGAGTTCGGGCCAAGCGCTATTCGCAAAATCATCTATATCATCCAAATTGAATCAAATCTCATGACATCAGGATGCTATTTAAAACTCTTCAGTGTAACCTATCTTCTTAACTCTCTATCTTACTTCTTATATAATATACATATGTATTGAACAGAACCATTCTTTTTTTAAAAAAGATTACCACTCTTTCCATGAATAAAAATTTAAGGAAGTCTATTAAAAGTCATAATTTTCATTTTTGTACCTCAGATTAATTGCTTTTCCCTTTAGTAAATTAAATTAAAATCACTCAGATTAAAAGAAAAAGTTTCTTTAGAGCCTTGAAATAATAATGTCTTCATAATAGCCTCATCATAATAATGTCTTTTAAGGAGTTTCTAAAGCATTTCCATATTTAGGGCCTTCTAAAACCTTACAATAATGGAAGAAAATCCTACAATTGGGTATATGATAGAAAAATGAAAGAAGTTTGAATTTTAGTCCAAAAATGAAAGCCATTTTAAATATTATGCAAAATAATAATTATTATTACCAAAAATTTTGAAACACAATAAGATAGGCATCTTTAGAAAACTTATTTAAAAAAATTTTAACGATATAAAAATTGGATTTATCCTATATTTCTAAGTTATTGAAGAAATTATTATATTGAAGAAAGTTATTATTACTTGTTATCTAAGAGTTATTGTAGAAAAATATTAATATATCCCCCAGTTTTCAACTAAATAAAATTATAATTTTAAACTTTTTTTTAATCCTTTTAAAATGCACATTCCCACTCTTTAATGTGAAACTATAAATTTTGTAGCTTTAGGAAAAATAATTTGCTATACAGAGCATCAACCATACACACATAAAAAGTCAAGAAACCTCATTTCACTTACCACCATTTAATACATTTTATTCTAAATGAGAAAAACACTTAAAACAATACACAAAACTGTGCAACAAAACCTAAATGAGATGAACCACTTACATCAGTCATCAGCTTAAAATTTATTCTTTTATTTCTCAACAATAAACTATTTTAAGTCTCTTTATTTTACTTGTGTATGCTAAAATAAAAACTAAACTAAAACTATATATTTACTTTCAAATACAGGGTTTAAAAAAAAATGTTTTATGCATACATAGTATATTTAATTATACAATAATCCTGAAACTTTTATATTTTTAAAGACAGTTTTATTTACACAATTATCCTTTACTTTTTAAAAAACGCTTATAAATTTCATTCCTTTTAATTTTGTCTGAAAAGAGAAACTGCAAACCACTAATAGACAGCCTTTCTACACATTATTCTTACATGCAAAGCAATATTAATTCAGTTATAACTCCACCATATTTTACTGTTCTCAATAAATAGAGTTAATATAAAATACAGAAATAAACTTTCATATACCTCTAACAGGTAACTTTTCCACATTTCTGTAGAATTCTTTTTATCTTCTGGTTGAATAGCTTGTTTAAGAGCAACAGTTATTTTTCTGCGTTTCGAATCTTTTGGCTTTTCATTCAATGATGAGACCTATAAGAAAGAAATGATAAGACAATAAAAAGATATATGAATATATCGCAAAACAATAAGTAATGAATATAGTAGTTTGAATTATATAAAATTTTAAAAATAAAGTATAATCAAATTTTGAAAAATATACTAAATTAAAAGAAAGTGAGTGTGAGAGAGAGAGAGAGAGAGATTTAAAATTGAGTGGAATAATGATTATCACAGATTTTAATTTTCAAAAAATTTAGTCCTGAAATGAAAGAATGCTATTTTTTTATATTTATATTTAAAAAAATTCATAATAAAGGAAAATAATGAAACAGAATGCAATTATAATCACTTCTATGAAAGTTAATGATATATACACATGGCAATCTCCAGAGAAAATGGAAAATGTCTTTTTAGGCGATTATTTAATTATTAGAATTTCACAGAGTGAAAAATTATCAAACATCCTCTTTTTATTTGTTAAAAGTCTCATATTACTTAAAGTATATTTTTACAAATATATTAATAAGGAAATTTCTACATAGTGCATTCTACATACTACATTTCTTTAAGTAGTATTTCTCAAGCTAATAATCATGTTAAAAGTCACTAAGAGAGAATAGAAAACTGCAGCTTGCTTCCATATTACAATTTAAAGATTAATAAAGTTCTAAAACACTCATAATAATTTCTTAATTATTAACAAGAAAAAAAATCAAACACAAAATTTGTATAACAATAAATTTAAAAAAATGATGATTTTAGATTTAATCTAGTTTTAGTTTATATTTATACATAAATTAAAAGTAGATTTAAATCTAAACAATTAATAATCCAAAATCGCTATGAAATTATTTATTTTTTTAAACTATAAATGTTTCCTATCAATATTATTAATATATAAACATTCTATTATAATTATATACCAAAAACAATGTTTTTGTCAAAAAGAATCAATGGCAAATTTATTAAAAAATTACAAAATATTATAAAATGCAAAAACATTTCTATTTTTAAAAATATTTTTTCAATTATTATATGTAATAATATATTTTGAACAGTATTTTATTAAGCTTAGTTGCATTAAAAAAAATTGTTTAGTGATGTGAAGATTTAAATTTCAAGAAAAGGCAAAATTCAAATTTTTTTCGTTTGATGATGATGATGATGATGTCGTGTCCGTTTTTTACCGCGGAAAGAGGGGTGCAGTAGCTTCTGTGGGTATGAACCCCTGAGCACCCGAGGGCAGAAGTCTGACTTCTAGCTCAAATGA
The DNA here is from genome assembly GCA_026289955.1 of Argiope argentata. Classification (NCBI taxonomy): domain Eukaryota; kingdom Metazoa; phylum Arthropoda; class Arachnida; order Araneae; family Araneidae; genus Argiope; species Argiope argentata. The sequence goes on along the minus strand of JAOUZG010008838.1, from coordinate 867,192 downwards.
AGATGAAACACACACACATATGCTTGCACAGCCCCTTTTTACAGGGGGGCACATTCACACATCTCACAGATAGCACACACAGAAGAACAACCATGCCCAAACCGGGACTCGAACTCGGGACCTCCAGAACAGGAGGTAGACACGCTACCTCTATGCCAGCAAGCCGGCAATTTTTTCGTTTAATGTAGTATATTGCCATTGATTTTGATAAATAAAAAACACTTACAGATATAGTATCATTATTTACATAGCAAGATGTGCTATATCTTGCCAATGGACTGGGTTTATGAGCTTGTGCAGAACTTATCTCACTTTCATCATCCATTGCATCAAATATACTGCTTGACTTATTCAAGCCAGAAGTAGAAGCACCTGAAAGAATGGACAATAAATGTTGCACAACAAAAGTTTCACCTGACCCATTTAACAGTCAACTGATATCTAAAATCCCTTTTCTTTTAAATAAATAACCAAACAAAGTTGAAAAAAATAATAACTGACAAAATTACAAATTTTAACTAATTACGCAATAATTTTTTTGAAACCGACTTACATTTTTTTTTAAACAATGAAGCAAAATAATGCTGAAGATACAATTTTGAGATGATACAACTTTATTTTCATATTCCATGTACTGTTGATTCTACCATTAAAGTGGTATGGTGCATTTGACATATATTATGTGCACGACTTAACAGTATATTAGCAGAATCGAAATTTGATGATTAAAAAAAATTAAAAAACAGCAGTACAATCATTTACTAAATCAGATTTGTTTCTATTATATCTAATATCTCACTGAGTTATGTTTATTAGATTTTAAAAAAAGAAAGAAAGAATAACACTGAAGGCAATGGTTTGTTGCAATATTGCCAAAATATATGAAAACATAAACAGAAATTTCCTTCCTTAGCATTAAATTACAGAAAAAAAATTTAATATTTGATGAAATAGAAAAAGTAATTTCAATTTCATTCAAATAAAAAGTATTGTTGAAATTTTTGTATAAAATTTATATTGTATAATCGTATTTGTGTAAACTTTTAAAATGTTATCAAATTTAAAGAAAAAAATAGCAATAATAAACAAATAACATTTAAAACATTAATTTTAAAAATGTCGCAAAACCTTTCGCACAATATTTCCAGAAAATAACAAAATCTCTTTTAATTTTAATTAAAATAAAATTGAAGTCAAATTTTAAAAAAATTCTTAGGTTACATTACTACCTCTAAAGTGCATTTGAAAGCTCTGAATGATAGCTCTGGAAAATACCAACACAAAACTTTAAAATAAGTAGGTATTTAATATATTTGATTATTATAAAGAGAATATCAATTTTTTCTTATATTTAAATCATACATTTCTCCTATAAATTTTTCTTATATGGATCTTATTTTAATGTTTCAAATACTTATATTACATTACCCATAAGCCGTAACTGACATTGCTTAAAATAGAGATATTTAAATTTGTTTAATTTTAAATATCTACAACTTAAATATATTTTAAATCAAAACTTAATAAGTTTAATGAAATGTATTACTATGTACATTAGAGACAAAAAAAAGGGTTAGCTTGCAGAAACATCTACATACTTTATTGTTTCAAATGTGAATCAAAAACAGATATTTCAAAATGTGTTCTGAAATTATATCTAAAACATAATAATTTTTTTAAAAAAACTGAAATATAAGTATTATCTACCTGATGCATCTGAAGGCTTATAACAATCAAATATATCCTCTTTTGGTTCTAATGATCTGAAATAGAAATAGAGAGTAAATATTAAATAAAATTCTTGTAGTAGAAGTCCTTTATTAATCAATTTGCTATTTCCTTTTGCATACCAATTTCAGTAAAAATCTTACAATTTGTCCTTTAAAAAACTTATTTATAGTTCAAAGTTTTTGGTAAAAAAGTTTTAAATGTATATTTATCAGATATTAGATAAATAAGCATGATCACTCTTTAAAAAAATGATAATAGATTTCCCAGATAACTCCTTGCATATAATAGAGCCAGGAACAATAACTTTAAAAGATGTTATAGATTTTAGTACCACTATACTTAGCAGATGTTAGAACACTATATTTAAAAGATTTTAGCATGTGAATTCTGTTTGATGAGTTACTATGTACATGTTGCACAATATTTTTGTCTTCTCAAAAATATCTTCCGTAGCACTCTTTAGCAAAAAAAATTTACTTCATTATTTTATTCAAAAAACATTTGAGAAGAGCATCTTTTGTTTTTAGAAATTTATAATAAACAAATGTTGCACAAAATTTTTGGACAGTTTAAAAATAATGCAGAAGGATTTAATATAAAATTATTTTGAAATACAAAAACACTCACTTATATATTGCAAGACACAACAATGAAACATTCAAAACATTTTGCTGGCACATGGTTTCTTAATTGTTGTATTGACCAGACATGGTGACATTAGGAATTATTTTAATACACTAAGAATAGTTTTTCTTAAAAAGCTGTTTTTTTATTAGGCTATCAAAAACAAAATTGATGGTTTTTGCCCTTCAAAACCAGATTTGTTCTATTGCAAAATTGGCAGATGCGTTTTCTATCAGATTATAGATTCTGATAGAATCTATATAAAAAAAATTACCTTTCATTTTTAATCTTTTATTTATTTACTTGAAAAGGAATAGTCATATGCTCAATGCTTTAATATAATATCGAAATGTAAATTGCAAAAAATAAATTCATACATTGGTGAATGCATCTGCAATAGCTTATTTCAATGGTAAATAAAATGTAAAAGCATAAAAATTATTTTAATCTAAAAGCAATAATTTAACTTTTAAAATCCAATTCATTCAGTTTCTCAAGATCCTTTTTTTAAAGTTAGATTTTTTTAATTATAAATGTAAAATATTTATTTTTGCCTTGATTCAGAATTCATTATATTGACACCTATACTTTTTATACAATGTTTTTCAGGAAAAAATATAGCACACTTATTTATTTATTTATTTATTTTTGTAAAATGTCATTTTTAAAAATAAGTATGGAGTAAAAGAATTAAAAATTGGGACAAATTGTTTTGGAAATAAAACATAAAAGTCAAATTTATAAACTATTATAAGATTCTTTACATGAAGAGGTAAACACATATTTTTACAGAAAGATTTTATAAATAACTAGCCGCCCTTGGCGACCAGTCGGTTCGCCAGTATTAATGCTCGCTAAAATTTTCATATAATATTTTATGTAGCTGTGCCTCATAACAGGTTTTTCACCAAAATATTTTTAAACCCAACAAATTTTGATAATCATATAATTCATTTATAGTATTATTTAGTATAATTTTCTTCAGATGTTCTGTTCATTGTACTACTCATCTTTCTCTTTCTATCCGAGCAATGATTGTCCCGGAATTGATATTTTACTTAAATGGTGGAGGGAAAGGTCTAAAATTCTACATTTTCATAGAATAATGAGATTCAAATTTTCATAAATGTAAACACACTAAACAAATAAAGACAATTGGTTTTTAAGAGATGCGAAAATAAAAAAAGCTCGGAAAATGCTGCGCACAGAGGAAATAATATTGATATACACACATCCTTCTTTTCTTTTCTTTTTTTTTTTTTCTATCCTTTTTTTCTTCACTAATTTTGTTTCTACAAACCCTATTTTCACTTTGTTATTCTTTTTTTTTTCTTCTTGGCCAAATTTTATTTTGAGCAGTCATAGATTAAATATTCATACAGACTAATAATAAAAACAACTATTTTGTTTCTTTTTTAAACATCCCGTTATCTATGAATGAAAACCAACTGACTTCGCGCATTTCTTTCTAAACAAATCATAATTTATTACTTCCTGCTATCTCACTCAGTTGGCGTGGGGGAAGGAAATGCAGATTTTTGGCGGGAAAGTTAGAAAAGTGTCGTTTTAACTATTTTCCTCGCAGTTTTTTCATTTTTTCTCACCATAAGAACCATCCTCGTGTCTTAACGAAACTATTAAACAAAAAATTAGCCGAATCGGTCGAGCCGTTCTCCAGTTTTACGCTTAGCAACGCATTTCGAGCTGCATTTTTATTATAATAGATTTATCTTACCTGGGTTATATATTTATAAAATAAGTAAATTAAAGATTTATTATCATTATTATTATTTCAGACACAAAGCTAAGAAATTAAGATTCAAAATCTTTCCTAATACTTTAACTATATTTTTATTACATTACAATACATAAGACTACATCAGATATAAAACATTTAATTATAGTATTTAACTTTAAAATTATTTATTTGTGTACAGTTTTTAGGAAATCTATAAGACTGTATTAGAAAATAATAAGCTGAGGAAGAAGAATTGGTAAATCTTTACTAAACAAATCCTGAATCAAATAATTTGGCCTTAAACTGAAATCTATGCAAAATTAAAAAAAAAAAAAAAAACATAATTTATGGTTTAGATCAAATGAATAAATACATTTGTGGTATTATTAAAAAAAGTATTAAATTAAAAACTACCATAAATTGGATATAACAAGATTGGAAACTTTCTGAACAATTTAAAATTGCTAATCAATTTTTTTATGATAACCTCTGGTAAATGAGCAGGAGATAAAATTCTCTAAAATTCACTCCAAATTATAACCTAACTCCTCTTCCACATAACTAGGCAGAATGTTCAATTCTATCAGTTTTTAACATTTTTATAACAGTCATGCCTTATATGAATCACCTAAGAACTTCTCTCACAGTCTGTGTTTCATGGGGTGGTGATGAATAGGCATCTTTTAAACTGGAGCAATTTTTTGGAGCAACCTTTAGATAGTTCCCTGCCATTACTTTTGTAATATAGTTTCAGTATCCTGGTCTTCCGTTTGTTCAGTATCATATTCAACCTGACTTTGATATTTTACTCATCAGCTGTTGCAGTGGGGTGGATAAGAGTAATGTAAATAAATAGAGGTGGGTTGTGTAACTTGATTGAATCATTTGTGTTTCTGGTCTCCCACTAAATTTCTTTCTTCTTTTTCTTGTTATTATTATGCAACTGTAGTCGTCTTTGGGGGGTTTTACTATCAGCTAGCTCTGTTGTATTTTGCATAACACAAGGATAAATTTCATGTTCTCTTTTTATTACGGAAAGCCTTCATTTAAGCGTATTATGGTAAGAAAATGCAATTTGACAAAGGAAGAATACGCTCGTATTATAAATGAACTAATAATTTGAAAATGCAGCAAACATGACAACTTAAACATTGATTTTTGGGATTTTTTTTCGTAGTTAGGCTTAGCGATGCAAAACCTGTCATGAGAAATGATTGCTTTCCTGCATGCTCTGTCCTGTATGTGAATCTAAGATAAAGGGCCACCTGTCCTGAAAGGGCTAAAATTACTCTGACAAGTTCATAATCAGGAATTGACACCATCCTCATAGCAAGTAAGAAAATAGGAAAACATGGAAATTCATTCAAAGACCACATATATTCAAATTTGGTCAGTGAGCCACTTTAAGTTGATACAGCAGATTAGTGTTGAATAGTTAAAGTTACAGAAATCAAATTTTGAAAAACCTGGAAATGTTAAAACTCTAAACAACTCAAAAACTAAAATACAGCTTTTTTAAAAAAGAAAATAGCTTAAAAATATATGACAATTAAATTCATTGCACAAACAAATAAATTATATATATATACATACAGTATTCTACTGAGTATCCAATTCAAAACTATTTAGCCTAATTTTCTTTTATCGTAATTAAAGGAGGAAGGAGAGCATTGCAGAGGCAGTCAACTATTAACGAATTTCAAAAAATTCAAACCGTAAGCTTTGACTCTTATCTTAAAGTTATCTTTTCATTTCTGAGTAATCATTCATCAGTGAAAAATGAAATCAGTTTGAATCAAATTTCATATGAACTAAGACTATGATTTACTTTTGCATTTTGTTTATGTTTCTTGCATTTATGTAGGACATTACAGAATTTTTCTTAAAATGAGCACTTTTATTTTCAATAATAAATTTAACAGTTTATGTAATTTAAAATACTTTTCCTCTAATAAATTCTTGAAATGTGCAACAGTATATAAACTACCAGTATAAAATCTTCTATTTTAACTTGACATATTAACTGTTTCTAAAATTCACCGGGCCATGGCTGCATTCACATTGAGTTAGATGAAGGACTTAGTATTCAATAAGAAGTGAGAAAATATATATTATGTAACATGTTTAGAATAAAAAATTTGTTTTTTGGTATTGGTGGGCAAGAAATGAGTTCATAGAAAGGATTTTTTTAAATCTGGTCTGCCCTTCCACCACATTAGACCGGATACTCAGGAGGGCACTGTATATGAATATACCTAAAAGATTATGTTTCCTACCAAAATAACACATTTTGTTCTTTGTCAAAATAAAAATACAAATAAAGCATAAAAATCATTTTTACTTGTCAGGCTTTAAAAGGACCTGGGATTCTCCGATAGAATACTTTGTATTGAAAGTGCTTGAACCTATTTGAAATCCTCCTAATACAGGTTTTGATCTTCTTGGAAGCTGGAAAAGGAAATTGAATTGATTGTTAATAAGTTTATTTAAATAACAATAAATATATATAAAATTTTTATCAATAAAATAAAACTTAAAATTTCAGTAAAAAAAAAGAAATGTTTTAAATTGTTTAGATTTTAAATATGTTTTAATTTTTTTTCTTTTGAAAATACCAATATAAATTTTTAAATGTTGACAGTTAAGTAAAAAAAAGTAAATAATAATAATAAAATAATGTTTCTAAAATATCACATAAAATCATTAATAAACCAAAAATGAAAAGAGTAATCATATTTACTTGATCTAATCCTTTAAAAAAACAAGTTAAATTTTTTAGAGCAGGCCCAAAAGAATCAAAAACATTTATTCGGCCCTGAATCCATTTAGACAATTGAGATTGGATACGCTTATCCTTGAACCTACAAAGAAGCAAAAAATAAATCTAAATTATCTGCTAGCATGATTTATTTTTCACTTTATCTTTAACAGTACACATTTAAGTACTAATTTAATAACTACCAATTTTTAGAGAGATGTTTTGGAAGTGTCAAAAAATATATTGGGTATTTCCAGATGGATAGTCACAAATTCAGAATTCAATGATTGAATATAACAATAACCAGCCACTAGTTTAAAATATAACACAGTATAAAAATTCAGGATGGTTCAAAAGAAATTGGTTTAAGGAATGCTTAGTATATAAATTGGATATGCTTATAAATAAGAGGGGGAAAAAAGCACATGTTCAATGATATGGGATGCTGTTTTAAATCCATTATGCCACATTTATTTAAAAATGCTGTTTTGTTTTCAAATGTCTCTACCATCGTGGGTTTAGTTTTAAATGTTTAAGAGAAAAAGTACATTTTCATTTTAAAAAGTTGATTGATTAATAAAATGAAAACTGAAAATAAAAAAAAACTCCTGTGGATTGTGCAAAATATCACTACTAAAAAGTACAAAAGTAGAAGCATGGTATTGTACTGAAGTAAGACATTTTTTTTACTTTCTTACAACCAGAAAAAAATATCTTCCCCCTCTCTTTTAATCTTTAAGGCACTTCATAATACATTTGTATGATAGTAAACCTCAAATAATGAAGAAAAAAAATCAAAGACCTCTATATACATTAAACAAATGAAATCAATAAAGAATTATTGGAAGACAGGAAAAGTTTACAAGCAAATGTTTCAATGAGATAGCTACCGCCAGAATATTATAATTTTCATATTTAATTACTTGAAAATGATCAGCTATAATTATTGTTTTTATGTCAATAAATAAAGTATTCACAAAAAAATTCACAGCACACTTTTCTTATTTTTTTAACACGCATTTTCTATACAACAGCTGATTCAATTAGCTGTGATATTCCAAGAACACCAAAATATTGAAATGAAAAAAGAAAAAGAACAAAAAAATCTGGAAAGATGTACTAGTTATTGTATACAGAAATGTCTGTAAAACTTAAATACCAATGCTTAAATACTTATAATCTACATGGAATTATAGAATATTATTATTTTTTTATTTGTATTTCATGAATAATTTTTTTAATAATGCTTTTCATGAATAACTCTGCATTATTAATTCTCAACAATAGAAAATCACTAATCAATTAATAAAATTGTTTAGTACTCTCTCACTAATTAATAAATGATTATTTAAGAATAAATGTTCAAAGAAAACCATAATGGTAGTTAAATAAACAAATTATGTTTATTTAACTATCATTAAACAACTTGAAAACAAAATAAGAATAAAGATTAACCACTTATAAGATATATTTCAAAAATACAAAATGGAGCAGAACTTTTCTAAAAGGAAATAATATACCTATTATCACATAAAAGAATGGCACCAAAATCATCTTTATGTCGAATAACTCGGCCAATAGCTTGATTTACAGCTCTTGAAGCTTGCAAGACATACCAGTCATTACCATACAGGCCCTATCATGAATTTCATAAAAGAATATTAGGCACTATTGTCATTTATTATAAAACAATGATATGAAAATAAAAGAATGTATATCATTTTAATGAACAAAGTTAATATATTTTATCAATCATACTAAATATGTTTCAATATAAATTCATGCTTCTCTTAAAATGAAGTACATTAATATTAAGAGAAGAATTTACTACTAATTATATTTCTTTCTTCTTTTCATAATAGTAAGAGTATAATATTGTCTCTTGAAGAACAATACACTCATTTTATAAACACTAGTGTGTGATTTACAATACACTCCAGAGTATCTGACCTAATGTGGTAGGACTGGATGGATAACAAAACAATTAGATAGGCCAGAATTCTATGAATTCTTTTTTTTCGGCCACCAACACCTGAAACAAAGATTTTATCCAAAACTAACTGTTGTAATACATATGTGTTTTCTCACTTCTTATAGAGTTCTAAACATTCCATTTATATAAATGTGAACACAGCTGAAACCCAGTGAATCATAGAAGCAGCTGCCAGTAATGTGTCGAGTTAAAAGATAACCATACTGGTAGTTTATATATATTTATATGCTGAACTGCACATTTCAAGGATTTACCAGAGAAAAAGTAAGTTAAAGTCTATAAATTATTCTAATGTTAACAATTTCTGCAATTCTTGACTTAAATGCAGGAAACATAAACAAATATTAATGTAAATCCTATGTTTAGTTTTTAAGGAAATATACGCAAACTGATTTTATTTTTCATTAAAAAATGATTAGAGATGTGAAAAGATAACTCTTAAGATAAGAGTCAATTACAATTTTTGGTTTTGGAATACTGTATATATTGCAGTAAAAGTTCCAATACACACTGATGAAAATATGCATTAAGAGCAGCATACAACTGTATTCCTATTACAACTTGTATTTTGCATAGGACAAGTAGAAGGATTCTAGCAGACACCCACTTTCAAATGTCTTGGCAATGTTGCCAATGCAGCACATTGTTTCTCTCATTTAATTACAATAAAAGAAAACTAGGCTAGATGGTACAGAAGCTGGATAGTCTTAAACTGGATACTCTAGAGTATATTGTATTTTAATAAAATAGACAACACAATAATACAATTCTAAGTTAATTTAATTAATAAAATTTCAGTTTACTAGCAATTAGAACAAAATATAAAAGTTTTCAGATTTGAATTTTAAACTAACCACTGGGGGAAAAAAAGGAAGTTTTGGATTTGGAGATTACAATAACAGATTCTTTATTAGCAATAAAAGAAAAAGCAAGCTCTTCAGTTCTTACCTTTTTTTCCTTAGCTATGGCATTCAAATAGTTCATTTTCATTTTGACTCTGGGATCCATAGATGGGGGAAATGGTAAACCTGTGATGACTACAGCACGAGCATTTTCATCAGCAAAATCTAGTCCTTCACTAACCTAAAAAAATGAAGTAAAAAATGAGTATGAAATCTAAAAATAGTTAGGAAAAAGCACTTAAAAAAAGATGTCGTTAGTGGATACCTAAAACTTTCTTGCACACTCTTTAACAAATTGTGATGCCAGAGAATGCCATGCATGGTATTAGCATAAAATAGTTATGCAATATTTATTTTTTGCCTGAATTTAGCATTTTTACTGAATCTATGACATCATTTTGATGAGTTATTTGGCAATTGGGAAACTTGGATTTATGTTTTAGACACATTTTTCTCAACCGCCTAACTGAAAATGGCCCATGCTGCTTTAAATTCGCAAACCAAATATGATAAATTTAAGTCAATGAATTTTGGGTTTATCTAACCAGTTCTCTTCAAATTATAACTATCAGATTAACATATTCAAACAACAGAACAGAAAAACTTCTTCTAAACAGATTTTACTCAAAAAGATAGAAATCTGTACATTTGATATAAAAACTTAATACCAAATTTCAACTATCTAGCATAAATCGTTACTGAACAGATGGACATTTTTTGAAAATGCGTTTTTCGAACTCAGGCAGATATAAAATGAGCAGATTCCTCAAAATCAAATTTTAGATGATTTTTTAAAAATATTTTATGAGTTCAAAGTTTTATATGATTACAATATTTTCTCTATACTATATATACTAGAAAATAAAAGTAACAACACTTTTTTAAGAACAAAACTTCAATGCAACATGAAAAGAAAACTTACTTTTCCTCGGCATACAGCTAATAATGTTGCTCCCTTTGACTCAGGGTCTTTGATAACAGAATAATATTTTTCAATGCTTTCTTGAAATGCATCTTTACCCTGAGGTTCCATAAATAACGGTTTCAAACCAGATAAGTTTTGCCAGATACCATTTTCTTCCCAAGATGCAACATTTGATTTCATTACTGAATAGGATGGAAAGAATACCAAAAGGCCATCAGGGATCATCCTGCAGAAATTACAAATAGTGCGTCCCAAAGAGCTGATATATTTTTCATTAGATCTAGAAAAATTATTTAATTATTAATATTTATTTAAAATGTAAAAAATATTTAAATATATTAGACCTAATAAATTTAGCAGATATAACATAGACGAACAAAAAACATTGAACTTCATAAAATAATGAATTGTGTCAAATCAACAACAAGAAATATGATTAACACATTGACAGTCATGTTGAATTTTTTACAATATAATTTATATGCGCCCAACTGCTACCAGTAATCTCCATGGCAACTAATGTGTTAATTAAATGGTAAAAATGAAGTTTAGTGTGCCCCTTGCTGGACCAAAGATACCAAGCCACCAATAAAGATAGCGGACAAAGTAAACAAACACTTCTGTGGAATAGTTATGCTAACAACTTTCCGCAATATAATTATGATTTTTTTACTGATAAGTATTGTGGTGTGTGTGTGTGTATATATATATATGTGTGTGTGTGTTTTATATCAGACCAGCAGCACCTGTCTGTTGGGTGCAGAGCAAAAGTTAGAGCATGCAATGCCCTCAACATCTGCAGAAGGCACCAAACAGAATTTTTTAACTTAAAAAAAATACTACACCTTCACTAGCAGCGGGGGCAAGAACCTAATAGCTTTGCTAGAACATTGAACATAAGGACTGGGTGGATAACAGAAATAGTACATAATCAAAAGAAGAGAAAGAACAGAGATAGAAGCAATCAAACTATTCTCTATACAAAATTTCAAACAAGCATCCTTTTTTAACTTCCTCAACTTGTAAAAATATATATATTCCACTCACTCTTTATCCATTCTGCAGGTTCAAAACATTGTCTTCCATTATATTTATCCTACATCTTGCACAATTACCAATATAACAAATTATCAAGAAAATTACCATTAGAGGGGGGAAACTGCAGAAAATTCCATTGTATCTGACTTTTAAAGAAAGAATGCAGATGATTTTGAAATATACAAATTCAGATTATTTTTTAAAGCGCATACTGAAAACTAAAAATTGTAAAAGAATAAAGATTTTCTGTTAGAGTTTTCTTTAAAAATAAAATTACAGTGTCTTAATAGTTGTAACAAAATTAAAATCTTTAATCAATTATTTTTGATTTAACATTTTTCATAAAATAGTCATAGTTCAGGTTGAATCATTGTTAAAAGCAGTAAACAAAACATTATGAGGGTTGATAGAAGAGTGTTCTGTTGGGTTGCCATATTGGAAACAAACTCGGGAACACACTAATCTTCACTTTAACAAATTAAATAATATAATAAATAAATTTATATAAAAGTGATTGAGAAAATATTGCAGAATTGTTACATAAAAGAGAAAAAGCTAAAAATGCATATTTCTGCAGTAAAGTACAAATGATTAATTCACAGAGAAAATAATAACTATAATCAATAATCAGTCCAATAAGGAAAGCTATGTGGAATGCTATGTAACCCTGCTAAATATTGAATAAATGCACTCGAATATGATTCTCAAGCTATATCAAAGTTATTAATACATTGAAACAAATTTTTTCCCTCTGCAAATAATTGATATTCTGTGTGGCAAAATTCTATACTTAATTTTATCAATTTATTCCTTGAAGTAATTTGTTTATTTAAAAATTATCAGAAACATACATGATCCATGGTCAAATAATGTGGTTATTCATAATTTTTTATGTACTACTAAACTGATAAAAAAGATATTAAGAAGAAATAATAACTTAAACTAGACATTTAAAAGCACATAATTTTTATATTTGTGAAAATTGATGCCTATGATTCACTCACAAACATATGCAAGGAAATTATGATAAAGGCATATGCCTTTGTTATTTCATAACAGAATAAATAAACATATTAAACATACAAGCTGTATTAAAATTTGAAAGACTGATTAATTACATCTGAAAATATTTAACAATTTAATCAATTACCTATTTTGATACGATGAATTAAGAGGTGTACCATCTGGACCACAGGTCACAACACCAACAAAAACTTGATTATCGTTTATAATATGAGGATTTTCCAGAGTCACAGGAAAACTCACTCCTAATTCATTAATTAAAGGCCCCAAAGGTGACAGAGTCCCACTGGTTAGTATAATGCTGTGTACTCCACGATCAACAATGTCCCTCATTCTGAAATTAATCTTTATTTATAAAACATTGAAATTCACAAACAAACAATGCAGTTAAATTGTTAATTATAACTCTAATATAAACATTTTAAGTTACTGATAATTTCTATTGCAGAAGTAAATAATTAATACTAGTACAATATATTTTCTTAAATGATACACTAAGAAATAAATTGTCTGATGGAAAAAACAGACTTTAAGAAGAAAAAATAAATAAAACTGAAAGCATATAAAAAGATGAAATTGTCATTAATGAGCGTGCAATAAGTATAAACAAAGAATTTACAAAGTCTATGACCTAAATTATATATATATATATATATATATATATATTTGAATTTCAAAGTTTAACTTTAGGAGATTTAATTCTAAAACACAAAGACTTTGCAATATTGAATACACACTTATTTTTTTTATATGAAACCCCTGACAACTCAATAATTTTCAGTCTATGCAATAGTCCCTATACAATTCTAAGTAAAAAGAATTAAAATGTTACTTAAAAGTGAAGCAAATAAATAAATAAACAAAGAAAAAAATACTTTGACAAACTTTAAAAAAAAAAATTCTTATCAAACATTTGAGGAATTTAAATAAAGAAAAAGAATGGATTTCAAACAATGCTTCATAATATCAGATTCAAAATAAAATCTGACTTTATATGGATTCAAACACCAAAAAAAAAAAAAGAAAAAGAAAAGCAGGAAATTATATTAAAGATGAAGCACACTCCCTGAAGAATTTGAAATTTTACGAAACTCAGGTTGCTCTATATACAAATCTGAAAATATTAGATAACATTACAAATTTGTAAACACAGAAGCATAATAAATTAGACTAGACACATTATACCGGGTGGCCAGAAATAAAACACCCCTACTCTGACCTCCCTGGATATCGAACTACTCAGTGTAAAGGCTTGAAAATTTGTGGACATACTATTCAAAAAATGGGGAAACGGATTTCACGAAAAAAAAAATTTAGTTCCAGAAATCACCGATAGGTGGCGCTGTACCACTGGACGTATGCTGAAAAGACACAAAAACACGTTTTAAACACATTTTATTTGAAAGTACCAAGCATACATGAAACAAGGACGTTATCGATGCAGGGAATGCTGCTCAATATGGTTCCCTTCCTGAAGATGTAAAATGTGAAGTCTGTGGACAGCTTGTTCAACTGCGGATCGTAACTGGTCATCTGAGATGCTTCTCACATGCAGACTGATACTCTCTTTCAAATCTGCCAAGGTTATCAGACGTTCTCGATAAACAAGGTTTTTTAAGTGTCCCCAAAGCCAAAAATCACACGGATTAAGATCCGGTGAACGAGATGGCCAAGTTGTCGGAAACGCGCGACTGATTATTCTGTCAGTGGTGAAATGTTGGCGAAGAAACTGTTGCACAGGGAGTCCAATGTGTGGAGGTGCTCCATCTTGCATAAAAGTAATGGTGTCAAGGCATTGGCGCTGCTGCAAATGGGGTACAACAAATGTTTCGAGCATCCTTTTGTACCTGTTGGCCGTCACGGTACATGTCTCAAGGCCATTGGAAGTAACCTCTTCGAAAAAGAACGGTCCAAGGATGAATGTGGCTGTGAATCCACACCAGACTGTAACTTTCGGTGAGTGGAGTGGAATCTCTTGGAAGGTACGGGGGTTTGTCGTGTCCCATATGCGACAGTTATGGGTGTTCACTGTTCCACTGAGGTGGAAATGGGCCTCATCGCTCCACAGAATCTGCCACGGCCACGATGCATCCACTTCAACTCTAGCAAGAAATGTCAATGCAAAGGTCAGTCGCATCTCCCTGTCTGTGGCCAGCAATTGTTGATTAGGGCGGATTTTGTACGTGAAACAATGCACCATTTTTCTGAGTACGTTCCACACTGTGCTATAGGGAACACCCAAGTGTCGTGACACTGCACGTGCACTACTGCAGCCTAAAACATTATCCATTGACTGTTCAACAATACCGGTGGCAACATCTTCAACGACATCTGAACGAACCGGTTTGCGTCCTCGACCAGGCTGAACTCCAAGATGTCCAGTTTCCTCGAATCGAGCGATCATTCTCCTGAGAGCTTGTGGAAGCAATGGTCCCTTACGCAAATCCTTAAGTCGGCGAAACTCTCGAAGTGCTGCTGGAGCATTTCCTTTATTCTCGTAAAACAACTTCACAAGCAAAGCGCGTTCTGGCAGCGTGACAGCCATCACTAATAAGAATGACATTCCCCACCTTTTAACTTCTTTCCCAGAACATGGCTTCTAACCATGCTTTATGCAAATTTTTCTGGTTACAGTATGAAATTGCAGTTACAACGGGAGTTCTAGCTTCTTTACTATTTTTATTTTCCATAAGGGGCAGAAAAATTAAAAAGGAAGCATGGAAGCATTCCATTCCGCATAAACATTTTAATTTTTATTATTATTTGTGTCTTTTGATCATAGTTCCAGTTGTGCAGCGCCACCTATCGGTGATTTCAGGAACTAATTTTTTTTTCGTGAAATCCGTTTCCCCATATTTTGAATAGTATGTGTACAAAATTTTGAGCCTTTACACTGAGTAGTTCGATATCCATGGAGGTCAGAGTAGGGGTGTTTTATTTCTGGCCACCTTGTATATATATATATATATA
>JAOUZG010008838.1:823779-851090 GCA_026289955.1 Argiope argentata | reverse complement strand
GTAATTGAAATTATTATAAAATGATTAATTATTATTAGAAATTATTATTTATTTATTAAAATTAACTAATTTTGGTAAGATAAAATTTACCCCAGTTCTGGTGAGAAACACCAGCAGTCCATCTTCCAGCTTGGTTTTCGTTTTAAGCCAGCAGCAGGCACTGCCCATGGATCAGTAGAAGACTGGGATTTAAGTGGGTTTTCATGTTGAAGAAAAATCTGCAAAAAATAAAAAGCCATTGAAAGAAAGATCTAGATAAAATTTAAGAAAAAATATTCAGATATTTCAGTCTTTTTTTATTTGATGTTACAAAAATCTTCCAAAACAGTTTAATAAAATGCATATAATTCTGAATGAGAATGTTGAATGAAACTTTGGCAATAGATGTGAAGTAATTTTAATATAAATCATAATATATTAGCCAAACAAAAAAATAAGAAATAATATTCTTTAAAATTTAAATGATTCATTGAAAAAAATTTTAAAAATATTTTCTAAATAAGAAAATTGCTACAATGTATTTTAGCAATTTGTTATTAAATTTTGAGAAATGCTTTTTTTTATTTACTTTTTTTAAAAAATTTCTAGATTCTTTTTTACAAAAAACAAATTTTTTGAAGATGTAGAGATAAAAAAAAAAGCTTGAAACACTACTACATTATTAAAAAATCTCACAGTAAAACAATATATTTTAAAACATCAAGTTCAAAAAGAAAAAATTTTAAAAAAGGAATATCAGATTTTACAGTAATATGTGAAAATAATGCTTCTTTATTCATGGGTCACTATACTTCAAATTATATATCATCTATGATGTTTGGCCTAAAGGTATGATACATGCAAATTATTACTTCATAATATTATAATTAATGTTTAATTAAAATATAAGAAAATCAAAGAAAAAAATTTTTTATTTACTCAGAAGATATAATTAAAACAAATTTAAATGCTTAAAATTGAAAAGAAAAGAGCGTTAAACAGAAACTCAAATAAATAATTACTAAGTCTTCAAATTTAAATGTATATTGAAGAAGAAGAATATCTGTAATTAAAGTATTTTTTTCTAAACTCACTTTATACTTGGTTGCAAATTCTCTTTTGAATTCAAGTTCGCTGTGTGCTGCACTTGAAGTTCGTGAAAACAAAACACTGAGTAAATCAGAGAATTTTTGCAACCCAGTACCTTTTGAGGTCCATGGATTATCAGACTTTGTTGAATGGTACAAGATCACTTTGTCTAAAAGATCCAAAACAACATCCTTCTTTTGAGCAGTTAATTCCACTTTTGAAAGAATCTGAAATGATTAAAATATTAATAAAGGCAATCAGGTGTATACTCGCATTTAAAAAAACTGAAACATAATACCAGTTTTGAATACAGCTAAACTTTTAAATCTATATTACTGTACAAAATATCATTCCTCATAAATTGGCCTGCATATTTGTCATTCAAATATTAAAGCCCATTGATTAAAAAAATCGATACTTTCAAAATCAAAAACCAAGCCCTAGTGATTATTGAATTTTTCAAATCAAGGAATAACTGTAAAGTATTAAAATGTATTCCTGGTACATAAAAATATTATGCTAAAAATGAAATTATTTATATAATATTGTCCCAAGGGCATTTCTTATCTATAGCTAAATCAAGTGACTTTTCGCTCTTTTATTTTATTTGTTGCATTTTTCTTTGTTTTGTCTGAGAAGTAATTGTATCAATCTAAAGATTAGATCATTAATTAAGAATTTCGTCATCTTGATATTTTTTTCCCTTCATGTTTTGATTTATTTTCAAAATAAAGCTATATATATATATATATATATATATATAAGCGTTATCTTCATTTATTGATATTTTTTATACATCTCAAAATCAGTCATATCTTTTATGGCTTTATCTACTAAAAAAAGACTTTAAAAATAACCTTTTAATAGATATAGCTATTAAAAAGTTTGATAATTATTGATATTAATAAATAATTTTTCTTGATTCTTTTATATTGATTTGAAAAAGTGTGATATTTTTGAAAATTCTTTACGAATTAATTTCATAAATGTTATATTTTATTTTAATTTTATTGTTTTTGATATAATCTATATGAAATTTATACTTTAAATATGTTGAACAATAACAAAATAATTTTATGGTTCCATATATTTTTTTGCAAGGAAAAATTTTTAATTGACACAGCAAAATCAGTTTCTTATGCCGCTGTACTTCAACCATCATCTGGATTTTACAGGCCTAAATTTGAAAATATACATATTTCAAACATTGAACTGCAACAGATGCTTCTTTCATTTACTTATTGATAATTTTTTATATCATATTCTTATCATTACCTCAATCATATAATCACCAGGTCTTGAACCATCTTTTACAGAGACTTCAGATGCTTCTTTATCCATTACTTCTTCCAACTCACAGAACATTACTTTCAAAATAGAAAGATCAGTTAAAGTAAAATCTGGTGCACCAGTATCAGAACTAGAGAATTTTTCATCAAAATCTTTAATCATCTCCATGGTCTGAGTAATCTGTGAAAGAAAGAAAAAAAAATGGAATTTTATTCACAGAATATAATTTTTTTTAATACTCAGTACTAAGATTAAAAAATTTTTAACAAAAATTCTATTTTACCTAATATTGTACAATGAATTTTTACTTCATTTTTTTTTTTTATTAATCAGTAAATTTTGTGCTGACAAACAACTTTAAACTTCACTCATATGCATGAAAATATAAGCTAAATTGTACAGCAATACTCAACAAACTCTTACAGGTGAAATTAAAACTTTCTATCCCAGAAAGAGGATTCTGACTTGGCAAAATAAACATAAAAATATAAAATAAAAAATTAATAATAAAAGTGATTTAGTAAATGAAAATTTTTCATTGTGATTTTCTGCTACAATATTTTATTGAAGTAATAATTTTCAACATAATTCTTTATCTACAGCAATTTTTTCAAGAAATCCATATATTTTGCATAATATTGATAAGATTTGATGTATGTGCTCATCATAAAGAAAGAACTTATGGCAATTCAAAAATACATTGCATCTCTGCAATTAAAAAAGTCTTTGCTTATTTTTTCATCTAAATTCTTGAAATGATAATTGATAGAACCTTTCACTTAATCTAATTTTTTAATAACATTATCTGTAACAATACTTGTAATTTTTTTATAATTAAATTCAAACTAACTTCACTGTTTGGTCATTTTACTCACATTATCTCTCACCTCTGTTAAATCTAAGATTGGCAAAGCTTGCATTCTTCAATGCAAAAGTTACAATAATTTTGAAAAAAAAAATTCAATAGCTAAAAGTTTTGTAGTATACATTGTTTAGAATATGCTTCTCAATTTAAGTACATTGAATGAGGTTATTATTATGATTTTAATTTTATCAGTTTTGTTTAATTAAATATTCTCTAATACCAGCTTCAAACTGACACTTTTTATAAAGGATAATTGTTGTACCCTCTATAACATTTGGGTTTAATTTCAATTTTGTAGCTATAATTTAAGGTAATTTTCTTTTTTAAAGCAAGAAAATTAAAAACTGATTTAAATTTTACTATTTTCAAAATTCTTTCAAAACTATTTACAAAGATCTTTTTCATTTTTTTTTGTTGGAATTTTATATCAGAAAAAAAATAATTATCATCTGATAACTTAAATGTCAGAAGAAATAAAAATAATGGGAACAAGTTCATCTCCAAAGGTATTGTGTTGTAAAATTATAATTCAATCAAACATATAATCTTAGAAAGAAAAAATATTAATGATCAAAATGAAAAAATAATTTTATTTTTTCTTTGTCAAATTATTTCAAAATTCACACAAAAGGATATTAAAAAGAATTTAAATTAATAATCCAAAACTACAATATATATATATATATATATATATATATATATATATATATATATTACTGGTGTGCAAAACTTAAGCAATAAGTGTTTTTCTAGCTATAACTCTATGAGAAATCATCTGAAAGACATAAAATTCAGAAATGAAAGAGAACATTTTGTATTTAAATGATGACAAAATCAGTTGTGCAAAAATGATTAAAATGCATAAAATATAGAATCAAACAAAAAAAAGGCTTTATTTCACTCATAGCATTGCTACACATGATTGTCTGTCTTAGAGAAAGAACAATTATCCTTTAAAAGAAAGAATTCTTTAGAATAAGATAAGCCTTTCCCTTACTTCAATGTTTGCTTTGCAACATCTCTCCATATTTAGCACCAGATTATCTATCAGTTCTTTATCCATTCCTTAATCGGCATCCGTTTCAGTTGCTGGTTGTTCCCTGGAAGATATAATCGTGTCTCAAGGCAACTCCCCAGGGCATAATGTCTCCCCTAAGACAACTCCAAGACCACTGCAGCTGTCTCTTTTCATGATGTTACTGGTGTGGTGATTGCTATATAAGCCAATCAATATCCTTCGAGCTGAAGGGTCCCTTTTGCTTGATCAGTATGATACTCGATAAGACCATAAGATTGGGAGTTCGGGCCTAGCGCTATCTGCTAACAATCTTAAAATGGTTACCCGGCGACCGACCTTGGATAAACGCAACCTTCGCCCATAGCTTCGTTCAACTGTCGTAGTGCCCTCTATCAGCGACTCAAAGCTCTAGACGTGCATTAAATACGACAGTTGTTAACATCACCAACAACACTTCACATAAGTATCGTTTGCCAACTCACTGGGGGGATACTCTGTGGTGATTGCTATATAAACCAATTAATATCCTTCGAGCAGAAGGGTCTTATCATCTTTTGCTTGATCGGTATGATACTCGGCTAGTAACCATAAGATTAGGAGTTCAGGCCTAATGCTATTCGCTAACCCTCTACACTGGGATGAAATCCTGTCCTGACATTTCTCAAAATCAACTGGTGTTGAGAATCACTGTTAGAATTGAAACAACTCTCATTCGTAAAGAGGAAATGATTCCATTGATAAGAGTCAAATTTTTGTGCTCCTTACTTTAGTGCAGCATTCAGAATGGGGGTGAATAGGCTTCCTATGTGAAAGTGTTTGGCTACAGTAAACCACAACACTTATTGCCTTGCTGCTGAGCAGTATCACTTGCTCATTGGTATCAGGCTCTCGCATCCTGTAAGATGATATACTGGTCATCCATTGCAGTTGTTTTCCTAGGGTGGTCATCACCAACCTTTCTAACAACTGTATCTATGATTTGGAAGAGCAAGAGCATTTTACGCACTTGGAATTCACATTTTTCCAAATGTCAAGTTATCCAGGTGATTTCTTTTATCCCCATTTCATAAAAAAAACTCACTTGCACTTGCAACGAATGTCTTTAATTGTGTCTTCATTCTTCCTTTCCTTGTAGTTTTGGGCTCTGTGCACCAACTGTACATGTTTTGCAAACACTCAAATTGTCTATGATGTTTTGCTTCCGACATTTGAATATGCATCACCTTTCTCTAGTTGTTTATTGTACTGACTGTAATAACCCCTTTTCAGCAATTTTACGGCTTAAAATTTACATTGTTGCTTAAGTTTTACACACAAGTGTGTGTGTGTGTGTATATATATAATTGGATACTTTATATTATTAATCTAAATTGTATAATTTAATATAAAAACCTTTAAGGGATTCTTTTTAATTTTATGAATTTATACACAAAACATTAAGTTACCTCTGTTATAGCCAAAGCAAGATCATATGAACGAAGTTGAAATGACATGCTTTCTTCACAGGCTCCTTCTATATTGTGTGCTTCATCAAAGATCACAATATTTCCTTGTAATTCAATTCCATGTGCCCTTCTGCTTTTAGGATCAATTATGTAATTGTAAGGAGTAAATATCATATCTGCTCTTGACTTAAGGTGCCTAGCAGCATAATATGGACAGACCCTAACATAGAAAACATTTTATATATTATAATATGTAATTTTATCAATTTAATAATATTCCTGATATATAATAATGAAAAATATTATGATTGATCAATTCTAAAAATATGTGTGTCTATCTGTACAATCATATCCCTATTTTACTATAGAATAAAAGTAAACTTAAAATGTCTCGTTTATTTCCATTTAATTTCACAGTGGGAAAAAATTATTCTACTGAAAAGAACTCAAGCACTATTCATTTAAGCAATTTTTTTCAAATTTTGACTATTAAGAAATATTTTTTGAATATAAATTATTTAAAAATAAGTATTATAAAATAAAACATATACAGTTCCACTAATATGAACTATTTAAAAAAATACTTGCATATTTTTCTTTCCTAGGGTCATTAAGTCTTCTATGTCCAGAACTGAAGAATCTTGATAATCTGACTTTGATGCAATTTTTTCTTCATAATTCATATAAAAAGGGCATGTTTTACTGCTAATCTTTGCACGGCACATGTATACTTTAGCAGTATGATTGGCTGCTTTTGATACTTCTGGGTGTAAACATAACTGATCACGAGATCCTAAAGCTATTGATTTGACACTAAAAGTAAAATTTAAAAATTAATCCTTGTTATAATGTTTGATATCTATTCAGTGATTCTACAATAATTTATTGGACTTTCATTATTTATTTTATATGACAGAATAAAATGACTAAAATTAATATTAAAATTCTCAACTTAATGTTATAAAACAATTTTTTTATTATAATTATATTAATATACAATAGTATGCTTTTTTAAAAAAATTACAATAAGAATTCAAATACTAGTCATTTTGCTAGCAGAATCATGCTTAAAAACTTCCTATATAATGGTATCCCCCATTGTTAGATCATGAGGATGAGCATTGGTGCAAATAGAATAGCGACAACCATCAAAGCTTGGTGATAGTGACAAATTAAGTTGACTATGGTTTTTCACCACTTGCATGCTACAATAAAGGTACTGCATCTTAGTACAATTATTATTAAAATAATTATAGTTGAGCTTTATTGATTTGCTTAATTTAACGATTCCGATTTAATGATAATTTATTTTAAATAGTAATTAAGTTTATGGTTTTGGAAAAAGATTCTTCTTATGCTGAAAGAAATTAGAAACTGAATAAAATAACCATAAAAATTATGGTGGTATATAACACAGGAGATAAAATTTTTAAGATCATAAAGTGAACCCTTGAAAATAAATTATTTAGATGTAAAAATAAAGAATTTACTATGCAACCTTTTAGTATAATTACAAAAAAAGCTAATTTCAGGAATTTAATCTATTAATTACTCAAAATAAAACATTTTAAATTGCAAGATTGTTTTGATTAATTTTATATCAACAATTAAAAACCAAAGTAAAATTTTCTGACAACAAATACAATACGTATGTTATTGTTAGAAAGTAAAAATATATAATTCAAAGGCACTTAAAAACAAACTAAAATGTACACACCTTTATTTCATTCATTCTGATTAGATCTCATGAACGATTCTTCGACACTCTCCTTTGCTCTTTAAATTTATCTTTTTTCATTGTTTTAGTAACCATTTAACTGAGATATATGTTAAAGTAATAATAGTAAATATTAGGAATGAACATAATTTATTTAACACATTCGCTGCCACCAAAATTTATATATCCATCCTCAGAAACCGAATTAAAAAAAAGTGTTTTAATGATTAAAAACGATCCTAATATTTTAATAGTAAAGCCAGAAAAAAAGAAAAACCTTTTATTTTTGTGTTTAGTAAAAATAATGCTTCACTAACATGCCACAAAAAACTCATCGTTCAACCTCCAAATCCGAAATAAAACTAAAACAGTTTACTTTATCATACTTGATTGTCGCCCCAAAGCGTCACCGGCATGGGAGGTAGCGCCATGCTGATGCGCCAGCGGCAGCGAATGTGTTAAATTTTAATGGAGAAATAAAAACAATCACACCTACAGCATTGTCAATAGCTAAATAATGCATTTTGGGGGACACATATGAAACAACTTTTTATATAGAATGATTTTTATATATACAAATACAGAAACATTAAACCAACAATCTCTCTTATTTGATACTTTAATAGTTTGGGTTTTGGTTGCTTTTTGGTAACTTGATTTTCAACTAAGTAAATTAATCTAAGAAAAAACTTTTTTGATTCTATTTGTTAGTTTTTGTTGTTTATGTTTTACATTTTTATATATTCAAGTATTCTAGAATATTCTTTAACTCAATATCTCTGAATCTCACAAGTTGTGGGCAAATTCTTTTTACTCATATCAGTTGCTTCTAGCTAATAAATTTTGTAAACTTGTGCTTTACAATTCTTGCATCTATGTGACAATATCTACAAAGTATGTTAAATAATTAAGTTCTAATAAATCAATTAACTTAAAGTCCTATTCAGACCAGTTCTTGTAAATGTATATTACAATCATACTGTACACTTGTGCAAATCATTTTTAAATTGTGAAGTAATCACAGTTAATAATTTCTAAACTTCCTTTTTTGAATTGTCTAGAAAAAAATCTAAAATAAAACCACGTTACAAAAAGGGAGGATTCTTACATTTATATCAAGATATATGATTCTACATTAAATTTAATTCTAGGTAAACTAATTATTAAGAAAAAAATTAATTTAAATAATTAATTAAATTAAACTAAACTGACATTAAAACATATACATGAATATAAAAATATAGAAAATCAAAACAAGTTTTAAAATATCAAAGAAAATATTTGAAACTTAGAGAATATTAAAAATTTCCATACTGCTTATAATTACTTCTTTTTAACTCTTGAATAGCTTGTGATAACTGAGAATGAGTTCGAGAACTGTAGATGATTCTTGGTGCCACTGGATAATTAAAAGTGAGTTATTATAAATAGCAATAATGACCTTGAATGTAAATAAAATTTAATAAACATTTTTAGTTTAAATAATTGTCATTCTTAAATCAAATCCAAGAAAAAAAAGTTTAAAGCTTAATTATTAAAAACATAATAAAATGTGCAAACAAAAATTTTATCCTATTTTTAGAACATATTACAAAAATTTTCATGCATAAACCAAAGACATGATTTAAGCAACTAACAGCTGCTGTAACAGGGAATGCATGGATTGATCTTTTTATCTAATCAAAATAAAAACCTTTCTTTTTTTACTTACTAAAATTGGATCCAGAATCCCAGTTTCCTACCAATCCTTCAAGAGCAGATTTCAGATCACTGAAAATCCCAGGAATGCCATTGTGTGAATGCTGAATGAGTGAAAGCTGTTGTTGAGCTTTGTAACTTTCTAACCATGCCAGGGATGAACATAATAAACTGAGAGTTTTACCAGTGCCGGTGGGACTCTCAAGTATTCCATTAACGCGCTAAAAATGTATGTAAAATCATTAATCATAATTTCTGAATTTAAAAAAAAAAATATGCATAATTGTCAACGCGCTAAAAATGTATGTAAAATCATTAATCATAATTTCTGAATTTAAAAAAAAAATATGCATAATTGTCAACAATAAGTAAAGTCGAACCTTTTGTAAACATTCGATCACTTTTTTCATATAATCTTCTTGCACAGGATAAGGTTGGCAAGGAAATAATACTTGGATTCCATTGATTTCACACTGCATTATTTATTAATGCTAAAACTTAGAATACTAAATATGTATTTGAAGCACAGAAAAATAAATACCTCTCATCGATGGCATTTAATTTCAAGCGCGCAAAACACAGACTCGTTAAAGAGAGTACACATTTTATTCCGGTGGTAATCAGATGTATTAAGAAGAAGTAACACCACCGGAAAACCGGTTTTATTCAGATAATCTTAAGAAGGCCACAGTTGCCCTATGGTTGCTTAGAAAAAAATATTTCCGCCAACAGATAAAGAATTTATTTATTACATGCCAAAAACGAAATATTTTAAATACTTTCAGCGAATGGCAGGCAGATCTGTGCAATAATGGGCATATGAAGATCAAACTCTCATGTAGTCATTTCGTGCGTTCGTTCCTTAAGGATCCTATAATAATTCAATTCTGTAAATATATAATTAAATATAATTAATCTTATTTTTGGATGGAAATGAAGTTAATCGATTTCTCGTGGCTAAGGATAGCGTGACCATGAAAAAGGTACATTTCCCACAATTGCCTTTTTTCCATTGAAATGCGCTAACTCATAAAGAAGGGTGTTGATGCAAAATTAAATTTCATGTCGAAACTGAATGATTGTATAGGACAATAAAATGTACTCTCAAAATTCATTTTTAAAAAAAGTTAAAGAAAGCTAAATATTGTTTTGTGGAATAAAAATTTGCTGCTGGTGTAATTTTATTTCTCATAGAACGACAGTATTCTACTTTGTTCATTGAAAAGTAGTATTTTAATTTCTTTCATACGATTAAAGTTGAGCTCAACAAGACTGAATTCGTCTACCATACAGCTCCAAAAAAGCAGGCAGTTTTAGCTAAAGTTTCAAGTTTATAATGAAATTTCCACAAATTCGTTCTATGTTACATTGATAAACTTGAAGAAGCGTTCTCGGTAAAATCTGTAAAAAGATAGCAAGCATTTCGAGTCTTTTAATTGTTTAATTTCTTCAAAAAGCTCATATATTTTTCTTAATGAAAGATTTTTTTAAAGTTTTCAAAAGCATTATATGTTTTATAATGAAATTTGATTAAATTGAGTTTCTAGAGTATACAAAACTGGTTCCTACCAAAATGAAGTAATAAAACCTAAATTAATATAGAAATTCAATAAGAGGCAATTCCTTTCCACTGTAAAAGCGAAAGTACCCAGATTTCACTCTAGTTTTATCTCATTTTAATAAATGACGCCATGGATTCTACTAATCCAAAGTGCTAAGTCGTGTGACCATAAATTTTAGTAAAAAGCGAGCTTTTGGCATTTGCTCTGGCTCTCATGAGAGAAGAGGTTTCTTTGTCCCCAGTAACGATGAGTATTTAATAATCTTACGCTACGGCGGCGGTTAATTTTGCTATGTGCCGACATCTTGTTATGCTTCGCCCTTTGGTGCCATCTAAGTATTTTAATTTCTAATTTTAATGAAATCATGTCCTTTCTTATTTGTTGATACCCTGTTAATTTTGTTAGTTCAAATTAAATTAACTGTTTTTCTTTAAACTTTAACTTCTTTTCTTAACCAATACCCTATACACTTATCCAAATGGGATTGAATGGGCATTTTGTCCCATCCAGTTCTACATTAATGTAAATCTGTTTTGTTTAACTTTATTCCATCCTCCTTTTCCAATTTTTATTATTATCATCAATTCCTTTCCGTCTTTCTATATTTATTTGATTTTTTTTCATCTCTACCTGTGCGTAAAATTTCGCATCATTTTAAAAGTTATTAAATTTTTAACATGGGAATGTTACAAATTTATTGATTTAATGATTGGTAATTTTTAGTTAAAAATCTGCATATTTCTTCAGAATGATCACAAAATCAATTTCATGGCAACTCATTTGAAACGTAGCTCATTCAAAAAGTTCGAAAAATCTTTGAAATATTCTGGAGAGCTGTTTTTTGAATTTACGGTTACTAAATTTTATTTTCAAACCAATTAGAAAATGATAAAAAAGAAAAGGTTTTTTATTTCAAAATTGTAATTGTGTTTTTTTATTTTAAAATGATATCAAGAGTTTAACCCTTTTTACTTTCTCGTATACGAAATATAGAAGAAAGATTGTAATCGTCATAAAAAAGTTTGAACTCGAGATTTTCATGAATCTTAAAGTTGTAGACAGACTCCAAAAAACACATTTCTGACATTATGTATATCTATGACAAAAATTATTATTAAAAAAAAACTTAAGCTAGACAGATGAAATTTTGCATACGGTCTTTACAACAAATTTGTCGATATCTTCTAAACGAAATCTAGAGAAAGTCTGTCAGTCCGAATATAAGTTTACACGATTGTTAATTATTATAAGTTAACTGTCTACAAAATGAAGACACAGAATAAATAAACTTCGGTACACAAATAATATATGAAGTGTAAATACTTGGAATGATTCATCAAGTAAATGGCCAGCTTTCAGTTTGTAATTCTACTGGCATGGAAACGCAATGATTTAAACATATCACATTTCAATGCGGCTTTGTGATTATAATTAAAGTTATGCGTCATATTTTTATATCAATTGGTTGAACAAAACGTGTCTGAAACGCAAATTAGATTTCATGATACTATTAATAGCGTGCCAAGGAATGCCTCCAAAACACTGACCAAGGTTTAAACAATAATTTTAGTAAAAATGTTAATTCAGGGCGAAAGATCAATATTTCTTCACTATTGTGCATCAGTATCATACAAGGCATTCATGCCATTACCCAGGACCCGATTTAACCTAGTTGGGACCGGGGCAAAAACTTTTCTTTTTTGGAGGGGGGAGGGCTCTGTTTTACTATTTTAATAATGAAGAACCTTACTTTATGGAGGTATTGAAATCTAACTGACAGATTTAACACTGTAATGATATTTTGTTTTAAAAAATTCATTTAAGAAGGAAACACAAAATAAATTTTTTATTAGATTTGCGCCTTATACCGGCTCTGGCATTACCCATGTTCCAGTATTTTTATGCACGATAAAGGGGATAATTCCATTATTAGAAAATATACGATAGAAATTTGAGGAAACCAACTTTAAACACATCTTTACATAAAATCCACTCTTACACCACTTATCTCCATAATAACAATTCAATGATATTGTATTTTTTATTTACTTATTACTGTGTAATTTTTTTCTCTAATACTGTCGGAATTTTTCAAAATATTTTTAATTATACGTTATTAAAATGCTTTTTAATGTTATATTGAAATTAACCTGGGTTACGTTCAATATAACATAATTACTACTACTATTATTATTGCAATAATAATAGTATAGCTGCTTTTAAAAATAATATAAACGTTATTGCTGCTTTTAAAGAGTGGTATAAAGACGGATGAAAATCAAGTCTAATATTTTACCTTGCTACCGTGCTTCAAACTAAAGATTCGAATAACCTTTGATATTTTACTTTTTCGCAAGTGAAATATAAAAAAAAAGAACTTATGTTGCTGTCATAAGATTCAAATTCAAGATTCTGATGCATCTCCTGTTTCCAAACTTCTGAATTTAAAAAAAAAACAATTATTGCTTGTTTGTCTATCTGTCTATCAACACAATAGCTCAAAAACAATTTGCGCTAGATGGATGAAATTTGCTGTGGGGTCTTTACATCGAATTTGTAAATTTCCATGAAATTTATTCATAAGATGTATACCTGTCCAACAGTCCGAGTACCAGTAAACATGATGATTACTAACTAAAGAGAGTTATGAGGATAAAATTTGATACCCTGATTTAACATCTAAAGTGTAGATATCTATCAAATTTATAACCAAATCCATTAAGATATGGGCCATCTGTCAGTCTACTTTCACAATCAAGTAAACAGAATAACACAAAATTATGTGAATTTTGGTATGTGATTTTGTGACTACATTTGTAATGCAGTGTAAATTTTTTGGTCACACTCTAAAATTTTAATTTAAAATACGCGAATTAATTGTTTTTAACTTGTTACTATGTAAGTTACTAAATAAAATATTTTTAAAAAATGTTTGAAAATTTCTTCCTAAAAGAATCATCTTATAGTAGAAGAACAGATAACTTATTTATTATGGTTAAGAAATGAATACATCAAAACCGAGGAAGGGGGAACAAATCTATATCTATACTACTATTATAAATGTAAAAATTTGGATGGATGGATGGTGTGGCTCCATCACGCAAGAACGGCTGAAGGAAATTGGATGGAATTTAGCTCAGAGATAGATTAAAGTCTACAGAAGAACATAGGCTAATTTTTATTCCGTTTAATTAAGTGGTTAATTTTTTATTAATTAAAAACTAACTTTTCCACCCAAACATAAAAATAAAATCTGAAAACATCTGCCTGAGCTTTTTGAATCGTTTGTTTATATTTCTCTATTTCCGGTGTTCATTTTAATATTATCTTATTATTCTAACGGAATTCTTTGTGATTTATTATCCTGGCAGAAAGACGTTTTCATCACTGAAAAGTTGTGTTTTTTTTTAATTCTTAAATCGTTTTCTGCTTATAAAAAATATTATTGAACTGAGTAAGTGTATTTATCCTTTCCAATTTCTTTTTTTGAAAAGCATTACTATGTAGTAGTGAAGCTATTAAGAACAAATGTATTCATTTTTTTTTCTTATGCTGTTAATGTTATTCTCAGAATCCTTAAATTTAATAAGCTAGCCAAACTACTAGGTTTCTGCTCCAGCTCTATGTTCCGCTCTCGCTGCTAGCAAAGTCATAGCATATTTTTTAAAGGAAAATATTATAGTTTTAATTTTTTAATTTGTTATTATTTGATAGTTTTTCGATATGCCCGGAAAACGCTCAGCTGAGCTATTTCAAACGATTTTGTTTATTTTCGTAGTGCTTGATGCATTTAAAATTAATCATTGTTACTTAATAGATCTTTCGATTCCTTCAGAAGTACTTTTGAATGAAAATAAAACAGATTAATTGAAATTAAAAATTTCTAATCTGCATTTGTTTCCTCAACTGATGTTTAAAATTCACGTCTCATGCATACGGTTTGCTAACACTTTACATTATCATTAGACTGTTAGTTCTCAAATATATATATATCAAGATTACCACACGTTCAAACTTCAAAGTGGCGGGTAAAAGCTAGTTTATAATGCTTTTTATTCAACAATGCTAAGGCGTGAGGTGGGGGGATGGCTAAGAGAAAAAAGCTAAAAACTGGTAAAATGTTAAACATGAACATTTTTTTAATTAGTAATTACTAAAAGGGGAAAAGATGCTTCAACTATATTTAAAAACTATTTTTTAGAAATTTGTTGAAATTGGAGACAATATGTATCAAAGGAATAAAACTGGCATTGTTAAAATAATAACTGCCTCCGAATTTAGTACGCAAAAACTGAAGATAAATAAAATCAATAATTAAAAGCATTGAATGAAGAATGAAATGATAATAAAATATCGTTTAGAAGGAAAAAAATGATATGAAATAAAAATCAAACAGTGGGGGTGGTCGCTTAAAAACTTCCTCGTGTACTCTCTAGAAAATGTTATATCAAAGAAATGGCATTGACCTACAATAGTTATGAAATATTCACCTTTGGCGTGAATTTAGAATTTTTATTGAATCCATCATACCACCCTTAGCGATTTTTTCGGTGATTTAATCCCTGGAATGAGGTTAACATTACCTAAAAATCTAATCTGTATTTAAGATACGTTTTCACCAGTCGATTTGAAACAAAAATTTGTTAAGGGACTTGTAATCATAAAATCTTGCATCAAATTTAATATATTTAACTCGCAGCATTTTCGAGTAATTGAGTTATTAAGATTCTGAGAGTACAGATAGACAGACCATCAATCCTTCATTAAATTTGGCTCAAAATTTAGTGTAAGTGCACTCGTTAGATGTTATTCGTATATACCAAATTTTATCCATCTAGATCTCTCCGTTTTGTAATTATTTTGTTAGCTTGCATTCGAATAGCCGGTCAGACGTGCAGACTTCCTCATTACTGATTTTACTCAAAATTTGATTAAAACCTACAAATTCAATGTAAAAACCGTGTACCAAATTTAATCTATCTAGTTCAAAGCTTTTATGAGTTATATTTGTCATAGACAGGCGGGCATTATCTAAAAAAGAATTTTTGGAACTAAAAAAATGTCTAAAAAGTATAGTTTCGTCAAAATTTCGAGTTCGAATTTTTTAATGAATAATGACAGTAATAAATGTACAAAATTATTTAAAAGAACAAAGGAATTTTTTTAAATAAATGAAGTTACCAAAAGCAAAACAAATATGAAATGTAATACAAAACACATAATTATATTCATTATAAAATAATACATTTATGTATTACTATAACACTAATTTATATACTAATGTATTATTTAACAAATATATCTATTAAAGATTTAAGCAGCATGATCTAATTTTCCTGAACAAGATATATTTCAAAATTGAATCTTGTTTAAAGCAAAAATTATTGATTATAATATATAACAATATAATACAGAAGATTAAAATGAAATCTGCT
Organism: Argiope argentata; assembly: GCA_026289955.1. Lineage (NCBI taxonomy): Eukaryota > Metazoa > Arthropoda > Arachnida > Araneae > Araneidae > Argiope > Argiope argentata. The sequence goes on along the minus strand of JAOUZG010008838.1, from coordinate 834,992 downwards.
ATGCATATTTAAATGTATCATGTCAGAACATCATTTCTTGAACGGCCTGGCACCACATGCTCGCGCAAGTTAAATTATATTTTTATTGATTTCAATCGCTTCATTGAATGAGTCACTTTAGTATTGCAAACGATCAAAAAAAAAAAAAAACCTTTGCATTGCATTTTTTTTTTTAAAAAAATATACCATTTCCTATTTATTTAATTCATGTAATTACGTGCTCAAAATGACATTTTTCTAGGTTTTATTTGCTGTAGTCATTAACTTATTTTTTAAAAATCAGAGCTTTAATAAATGCAATGACAACGCGTTATTAAAAATGATTTTTTTAGATGCTCGGGCAGATAATAAAATTTTTATTTTTCGCCTACGGATTGTTTTATTTTTCACCTAAGGATTTCTCTTGCTAAAAACTTCATCCCCAAAACAGCATGTTCTGACTTGATAAAAAAAAAGTAATAAAGCGGAGCAAAGGATTTCTCGCCTTCATAATATTTTAAAAAATATTTTTGATTTTATTAATAAAGTAACATAAAAATTGTGTTCAGTATTGAACACGCGCATATTTATAAGCGTATATATTAAAACAATAAAAAGTATGGTGGCAAAATACATTTAAAATATATTTTCAAAAATTTATTAAGATTATAGAAAACCAGAGGGAATAGTTGCCCCTAAATTTTCTCGCATGCTATCCAATCAAATGTGTGTGCTTTTTTCTGTACCAACTATTGTGATTTTTGAGTAAAGGCTGCATATGGCATGATATTTATGAAATATGGATCTTTGGTTAGAGCCTACCATTATTATCAAGTCTATCATGCAAATATACATTTTGGGCGTCTTTTTTTTACCTGCCTGAAGTTATAGAGATAACATTCCAAATTTTATTCATTTTAGACATTGAGTTACGAAATTATTTCCATGTCATTCTTTTTAAATTTGTGAAAATATAGACTGAAAATCGTTCAATTGTTTAACAGATTTAACACATTTTTTTTAAAAATCTGTATTTTGATTGTTAAAACTGTGAACCAAATTTTTAACTACCTGTCTCTTCACATTCTATAAATATCGAAGTTACATGTAATCGAAAAACCAGTCATACTGTTTATGGATTCTGTTCAAAATTTAAAAAATTTTTATTCAAAAATTTTCTTAAGTATATAAACCAAAGTTCATCAATTTAGCACAAAGCGTTTATGAATTACCATTTTTACAAAATGGCGGACAAACGTGTTTTTTGAACTCAGGGAAATGTGAAACGCAGAGATTCGAAAAAATCTCGAGTTCGTACTTTTTGGTGATAATAGTGCCTTCCCTATGCTTCATATATAAGAAAATAAAAGCTGATTAATTTTTTTAAAGTGACAGAAAAGTTATTTTTTTATTTAAAAAATATGAAATTTTTTAAAATTTTATTTACATACAAATTTATTTATTTATTTTGTGCAGTAATATGATCCGAATATTCTAAAGAAAAATGTCACTATTTCTGCTAATGCTTAACTAAAAGTATAATTGAAATTTTGAAAAAAAAATCTTTTCTTAGTTATTACATATTGTTAACCAGCACCTACGAGTTACTAACTATTTGCTTGTTGGATTTTTTAGCTGTAGGTCCAACGGTGGGTCTATAGAGTTTCACGTAATTTTTACTTTTTAGTATTTGAAACACAGAAGAAGTTACTAAAATCGTCAAAAAAAAAAAAAAAAAAAAAAAACAGTCTCGAACTTTTGGCGAATCTATATATTTTTTACCAAAAATATTTTTGGAAAAAGTCTGCCTGTGAAAAAGAAATTAAAAAACCCTTTGACCTAGATGTATGAAAGTTGGTATATGGTCTTTACATCGAATTTGTACTTCTCTATCAAATTTTGAGCAAAATTCATGGAAAGAAAGGAAGTCTGTTGGTTCAGCCTTTAGAATATAAATTAACATGATAAATACAAAACGAAAAGACATAAATATATAAATTTCGGTAAACAGATTTAGCAACTTTAGAGTTGAAACCTATTAAATTTACAACCAAATTTAGCAGTTTGGTGAATTTAAAAAAAACGAACTAACCGGGTTTTTTTAAAAAACTTTTCTTTTCTTTTAAGGTGTAGTAGTTTTTGTTTTTGAACAACAATATTTTCTAAAGGTTTCGCAGAAAAAAAAACGTTCGATTTTTGATTTCTTTATAGAACAAATGATAATTTCTCCTCAGCACAAATGAACGACCATCAAAACATGTTAACACTGCTTTATAGAGCATCATCAGACGGTCATTATTTTCCTTTTTAATAAAATTACTAGTCGCCTTTGGCGACCAGTCGGTTCGCCAATATTAATGCCGACTTAAGGGTTAAATCATTTTTATATATAACTTGGTCTCATAATAAATTTTTCAGCAAAATATTTTTAAGCTTCAAATTTCGATAGTCATATAACTCACTTATACTATTATGTAGGCCTTAAACAGTCCTATCTTTGAAGTCCGCATCTCTCTCTCATTTTCTATCAGTGCACGTAAAATTCACTTTTAAATTAAATTGAAAATGATGAAACTTCAATTAATACAACGACCTCTTTACTCAATCTAAGCATGTCTTTAAATAAAACTAAGAACTGAAAGTAGAATAGTCCGACATTGAAGTTTTATGTTCACTACAAAAATTAAAACGTTATAATTTTTTTAATAATTTGTAATATCTCAAGGAATTATTCAGCAAACATTTCACAAATTAAATGAAACATTCAGTTTTTAATTTTATTTTTAGATGTATATAAATGCTCTCAATAATATTTTTTTTAAGGTTTATAAATATATTTCAAAAAATTATGGTTTAAATTCCTTTGGTCTTATAGATTCATATTTGTAAAATATTCTTAATATTTCAACTTCTAAATAAATAAATAAGCATTTTTATCTTGTTCAAATCTGGTTGATTTATTCAGTTCTGAATATTGCAAGTTTTGAACAATCATCATTATCATAATCTAGACCAATTATTCTAGAGTAACCTTGATTGGCTTCTTTGAGATCTTGATAGAGTGATCTAAAATCGCCAGTTTTTACCGTAATAGTTATATTGAAATTTTCATAGATCGATCAGCTTTGATGATTGATTTAGTTGATTGGATTTTATTTAAGGACTTATTTAATTAAGGACTTTTGTCTCAAGAATTTATTATTATTTAAGGACTTATTGTCTCAAGAATGTTTTGTTAAATATGATTCACAGAGCAGATGATGTATGTAAAAATTTATTTCATCAGCATTTTTTCCCTAAATCTATAATTATATATTTCATATTATATATTTATAATTATATATTTATTTCATCAGCCTTTTTTCCCTAAATCTATAATTATATATTTCACTTGGACCAATTACTAAGAGATTATTTATATATCTCCCCAAAAAATTAAGAAATTAGATTACAGAAGATGCCTTGTAGATGTTAAGCCATATTTGCCTTAAATAAAATTGTTTAATTGGATTAGTAATATGTGTATAGCAAAATATCATAGAAAACGTTTCCATCCATTTATTTTCCAAAATTATCATGTTTCATATTTATTTCATTTTATACAGACACGTGCCGAAAATGACATTTTTATATGTTTAATTTGGAATGATATTTGATTTATTTTTTCTCGTGAGAGAACACGATATTGTTTTGGTAGAAAGTTTTGATGTCTCTGAAATATGCGGGTAAAAATAGTTTTATATACTTTTACAAATTTTGCATTGTTAATTATTACGTTTGCTAGTTTGAAAGAAGATGCGTTTTTATTTCACATGATTCATTAAAATGCGGAGAAAAATTACAATCACGAAGGTGAATTCTTTGATTTGCACAAAATATCTTCTTCACATTGCTTTTTGTTCTTCGTTTCTTTGAAATGACGTCATTTTAAAAGTTCGTTTAAGATTTCTTGCTTTTAAATAATTAATCTCGCTCTCAGAAGATAATCGTTTGGGGCTTTTCTAAAAATTCTTTTTCAGTTTTAACTGCCGCAGTTTTGTAATATATTTTTAGTTTGTATTTTTATTTATTTTAATTCTTTAGTTGAATTATTAAATTTGATATTGCAAACGATTTTCACTTGCATTTATTGTTTAAAAAATATCACATTTCCTATTTAATTCATTTCATATAATCACGTGATGAAAATTGTATATTTCTGTTTTAATTTTGGTAGTAATTAACTTTTTTTTTAAATCATAATTTCTGAAAATGTGATGGCAACATTTTATTAAAAGCTGATTTTTTTTTTGAGATTCTCGAGAAGATAAAATTTTATTTATTTATTTATTTTTTTGTGAAATAAATTGTTGAAAAAAAACGATTAAATTAAATGTTTAAAAATTCATTAAAAATAGAGTTTTAATTCGCAAGTCAGAACATTAGTATCATTGAAAAGCTAATTTTTTGCGCTTTAACTTGATGCAAAAATCAATTTTGTGCTGTAATATTTTCGGAAGTTATAGCGAAAAAACGTTAAAATTTGGTTTATTTTTTAATTAATTAAAATTTTAATTAGAAATTCAAAAAAGGGCTCCTAGGTGCACATTCCCGGCACCCAAGGTATACATATACCAAATTTGGTAGCTGTAGGTCGAACGGTCTGGCCTGTACATCGCCAACACACACACACACACACACACACACACACACACACACACACACACACACACACACACACACACACAACACACATTGTGCTTTATTATAAGTAAAGATAAAGATATACAATAATAGTTGAAACATAATGTATTTCAAATTTCAATAATACAATTTTGTACAATTTTATGGCTTTAGAAAGTTGAAAACATCTTAATTTATTTAAAAATTTGTCAATGATGTATGTCTGAGTAAATTCTGAAAGTTTACTAAAAATTAATTTTTTAAGTAAATGAAACATCTTAACTGAAATTTCTGAAAATTTAATGCGTGAATTAAAATGAAAAATATAATTTCTTCATGCAAAATAGAATTTTCAAAAAATGAATAAATAAAACAAAGTAAATCTTCATAAATATGCTCTCTTGCCAAATGTGATAACCCCCTTTTTTAAAAATCTAAATAAGGACAATTGGCGCGGTTTACACGAGCAACAGGAGCCTTTCTTCCGGTTTGATAAGGGATTAAAAATAAAAAAATGTGTTCTACGAATATCGTTACGACTCAAAACAAAAGCGCAAATCATTTCAGTTCTTTAAAATATTATTATAACACCTGTACTTATATAATAATTTTTTAAATATATATATATGTGAAATAATAATTTTATTATTCTCTTGTAAAATAACAGTAATATTAGATACAATATAATAATATATCTACAAATATTTCATCTAATCTCAGTATGATTATAATGAAGTTTTGCAAAGAAATATTAAATTCAATATGAAAATAATTCAATCAAGATATGTATAAATCAAGATAATCATGACTTTTGTAATCAATGATGAATTCTATCAATAATTGAGGGTTTTTTTCCTTAAAAGGTGTAAATTTTAAGAAGCTGAATAATCACTGTTATCCGTGAATCGCACAGATGGTTTTCATTTCATTGATGAATCTGACAACATGCGTTTTTGTTTTTATTTCATGTAGACCGAGACGCGACGAAAATTTTTTTGGAATAACTCTAAATATGATGATGACACGTGTTAGAATATTCTAGCTCTTCTCAGAACAGTCTCGTCACGTAGATATTTTGTTGTGATCATAGTTAGTATCCTGGTTTAAAATGTACATAAATTAAAATAAACTCATATTTCCGTTTGAAATTATCAACATTGTCAGATCTGATCCGGTAGTCTGTCAAATATTGTTTGTAACTATTTTTATATCAATCTAATTTTTGCTTATAGTATATGACACTCATAAATATATATTATAGAGAATCGATTATTTCTGCTATCTCTGTTTGCCATAATATATAATCTCTTGTTTTAGAAATTGCTCACGATGTCTTCCGCGGTTAAGTTCATTATCTTTGGTGGAGCTTTATGCTTTCTCTATCAACCGGCTACTTCTGAAGTTTTCACAGCTATTGTGGATCTAGAAAAGCTTCTTTATACTGAAGGGGAAATCATCAAAACGATAGATAAATATATTGAGATGGAAGAGAAGCGATTGCAAGAAATAAAAAAGTAAGTATCTTCAAATTATTCATCGACTAATTCGTCGACTGGTTAATACATTTTTTTAAATTTCCTTACATTTGAAGATACTGACTACTTAAAGCTACATCTTTTAAAAACAATGTCTTTTTGTTCTATTTATTAAAAAATGTTATCAAAATAATACATAAATCACATAATTTCATAAAAACATATAACTATCATAGAGCACAGCCACGCCTCTGCTTTAATTGTAACATCTAGTGTTAAAGAAGGAGTTATTATTCATTGCCTGTTTTCTAGCATTTTTTAAAATTTATGACATGAATTTACTTAATATTTTCACTATTTATATCTAATAGTAAAGCGTCCAGCAGAATTGAAATATTTCTTACTCTATTTCTCTTTTTGGTAGAGTTAACTGTTTCAAAGAAAAATTTCTGAACATTTTTGAAAATGGTTATAAATAATCTAACTGATTACTTTATATATATATATTTTATAATATATGCTTAAATACATTTTAATAATAAAGATGAATGGTTGTATGTATTTGGAATCCACTGGCTGGACCATCTAGTCTAGAATTATTGACTAGACTCATATGCATACTTTTAAGGATTAAGAAGTTTATAAGATATTTTAAAGTTGAATTTTAATTTGCTAAAAATGAAATGAAATTTTGCATCTTTTAAATAACTCTTTGGAATATTGTAATATAAAAAAAACTTACATCTTTTTAAAACTCAAAAAAATAGATTTTCAATTATACTAAACTGTAAGATGTGCAATTTTTTATTTCTCTTATTTAAGACAATTTTGAATGTTTTTTACAGAATATGTCTTAGTGTCTGAATGAAATACTAATTATTTTCTTCTTAAGTAGGGTTCATTATTATTAATCTTCCTTTTAATAAGATTTTTATTCATTTAATTATTTGCTTACAATTTAACTCAGTATCGTAAAGATAAAAGTTTTTAAAGCACACTCTTTTTTAAGTACTGTTATTCTTCCATGTGTTATTATAGGATTTATAAAAATATAAATAGAAAATTAGAAAAATGCATTGTTTAAAAACGTAACAATTTGAGGTCTATAAAGTCACAAATTTATCACAATACATCAAGTTTTATAATTACTGAGGAAGCTATTAAGTTATATAGAATGTTTAACTGAAATGTTTAGCAATCACTGATCCTTGTAAAATGGTAGTAACCAAAGGTTATTAATACAGTCATAATCTACACTCACTCTTCCTTTGTAGCATAATGAAATTCTTAGTACTTAATCTGGTCTGGATAAGTGAGGTATACATCAAATTACAGGTCTTTTTATGTTTTTTGTTAATCCCCAAACTGTTAATATTTATTTTGTGTATCTTGATTCATTTTTTTATATTTCAAATATAATGTTTCTAGTTTTTAATAATTATTAGACATGATGGTACTTTTCCGCTAGCCATGCGCAAATGTCGCCAATTGCGAAACAGACGAGTTGCCAAATGAAGCGAATGACAAACAGTCAACAGAATTCTACAGTATTTGGTGATTTTTCACTTGCACCCGGCTAACGGAAAAGTACCGGAATGATATGTTTATAGTATCTGATTCACTGTTGGGTAAAAGACTTATACATAATTATTTACTAACTTTTAAATTTTTACATATTTTTTTCAAGCAATTTTATTTGGTACTTTTCTGTTTGTTGGGTGGCAACAAAAAAATCACCAAAGAAATTTAACCAAATTCTATGTCATTTGGAGATTTTTTTTGCTTTAAAATCACTGTAAGAAATGTGGTGAAATTCTACATTATTTGGCATTTTTTTGCTGCCTCCCGGTTAATGGAAAAGTACCTTTTAGTTTTGCTACAGCTTCCTCCTGATAAGTCTAAGTTATTTCATGATTCTTATTCAAAAAGAATGATAAGTTTTTTTCTCTATCTGAAAAAATATCGATGAAACTGTTAAGTATTAGTGTGTAGTAATAAACTTAGTTTTAAATTTATTATTTTAATAATCTTAATTTTTAAATTATTATATTAGGCTGCATAAATTTAACAACTTGTTAATCTATGTATTTTGAATAATGTTTTTGATCACATATATCTGTGTATTAACTTATTTCAATTCTATTCAAAATAAGTAGTTGGAAAAAGTAATAATTATTCTTCAACAATCAAAATTTATCAATGGGGAACTGTAGTAGTTAAAAATTTTTTTTTAAATTTAATTTTTAAAAATTTATTGTTTGTAATTAGATTAAAAGATGAGTATGGCAGACTTCATCAAATAGCATCTGTAGATTCACAATCATTCTTAGAAAATCCTATCAATGCATTTCTGTTAGTGAAAAGGCTGAGTACTGATTGGAAGTTAGCTGAGTCCTTGATGTTGAAAAGTGCTGGAAAAGGTAAGCTGTACAATTTTTATTTTATAATTATTTTAAATTATCTTCTAATACTTTTTAGAAACAAAGATTCAAGTTAGTATTCATTTAATATCTAAATATGTCTATTTTTAGTTTGTTTTAAAATAATTGTGCTTATGGTTCCCTCCTCCTTGCTTAATATTTATAGTTGCAGTGAACTCGTATAAAAGAGTGATATAAATACATGTAAATTTTTATTTTTGATAATTTTTTTATTCTAATCAAGCATTCATTTGTAAGATTCTTCTTGCTTTATTAATAAATAACTATGCTAACATATTTAAATTTAATCAGATATTTAATTTTTTATTATTTATTTTCTTTTAAAAACCTTTACTAGCTTAAAATCTGTTTGAATTTAAAGTATTTGGTAGATCTCTTCATTAAAAAAAATCATTTGATTTTGTTCAGTATCATGGATACATTTATTTAATAAATGAATCATGATTTAGTTATGCTTCCAACTTTCCTTATTTTATAAAAAATATCCATTCTGCATTTAAAGTGATATAATTGTAGCAAATCAAAAACTTTTTTTGGCTTGAATTCCAAAATTATCATTCATCATTTTCTGTTTTAAATTAAAAATTGAATATAAAAATAATATACAATTTATTAATCAAATGAAATTTTAATTGATTATATTTAATGATAAAAAATTTGAAATGTAAAGATTTAGAGATATAATTACTTAATTACATAGATTCTATAAACAGAATTTTTAGTGACTGAAATGTTTATTAGATATTAGACGTAATAAATTTAATTTTAGTTCTGTTAAATTTAATGTTTGTGTAAGAAAAGGTGTTTACTTAGGTCACTTATTAAGTAACACCCAAAGAATGAAATTCGTTTTATTGACATATTTAATGAGTTAAATGCAACAGCAACTTTTGATATGAATAAAGAATCATGAAAATGTTTCTTCCTTAGCTGCTGAAACTAATTCTTTGTTTCCATTACTGATCATTTATGACTATTATGATAATGAAATAAATTATGTTGTCATTACTAAAATTCATAGGCATTTAAAAATTACTCTTTTAAAAATTCTATTTTTAAAAACTATTTTCAGCAATGATTGAGAATATTACACAAACTAGAGGGGATCTGAAGTTTCCAGAAGATGAAGATCTTACTGGAGCTGCTGAAGCATTACTTAGACTACAAGATACTTATAAATTGGATACTTCCACTTTGGCTCGTGGACAGATTTCAGGGACGAAACCATCTCATGAGTTAACAGGTTTATACTTTAACATTTTTGATTTTGATAAAAAATAGTTTTTTTTTGTTTGTACATAATTTTTTAGATTATTGCTAGTAAGAATGCAAAGTTGAATATACAAAATATATGATCTAATTTTCTTTTATTTTATGTATGAAGTTTTGATTTTTTATATATGTTTCTTTATGTATGCTTCTTTGTAATATTATAAAGAGAAATATTAAAGATTTATGCTTTCCACTATCAAAATTGAAAATTCTAAGATTTTCATATCTAAATTTTAGGTCTAATTATATCAAAATTGAAGATTTATTGCACCTTTAAGTTTTGACATTTTACATCTTAATTTTTCACATTTCCTTTTAGATTTTTAACGGATTCACATATGTATGTTTTTTGACTATTTTCTTTTTCTTTTAAACTTTCAAGATTTTTTTATGAAATGATACGTCTTACTTAGGCTTACATCAGTAATAAAGAAATAAATATTATATAAATTTTTACCTGTTAAAATTTGTAATAAATGTATGGATAATTAATTTAGTTAGATTTGAATATACTAAAATATTTTTAAAGATCTTAATTAAGTAAAAGAAAATATAATTTCCTATTTTGCATATATATATATTTCAGAATATTAAAATTGTTATTTTTGAAATGAAATTTTAATTTTAAAATTATTTACTTTATAAATGAGATTTTGAACATTGCAGTTATGATGGATTTTTTTCATAATTTAATGCATATATCTTAAAGCTAATGACTGCTTTGAACTGGGAAGGCAGTCATACAATAATGGAGACCATTATCATACTATTTTATGGATGCAAGAAGCTCTTGATAGAGTAGATGAAGAGACAAATAAAACAGTGGATAAAGCTGATATACTGGAATATCTAGCATTTTCTACTTACATGGTAAGTAACAATTATATAAAAAAATTGAGTACTTATCATATACATATTTGTGATACTTTTGTGAGGCAGGATGGGTTTTTTAAAAAACTGAATTGCTTTTATTTTACATTATTAGCTTATTTAAACTCTTAATATGAAGCAGTTAAACCTAGAATAACCTGTTTCTTTCTTTTTTTTTTATCTTTTTTATCTTTTTTTTATTATTATTCTTACTTTTTAGATTTTCATGTAATAGAATTTTTTTAAGGGATACATAGCCTTCATTGTCATATTAATTATTTTATAAAATTTACTAATTTTTTTATGTTAAGAAATAGGTTATTTCTTAAAAGCAAAATTGAATTGAATTTGTTTGGATTTTCATTTATGTTTTGAATGTAATGATCTTTTCACATCTAATTTAAATATAAACTATGTAATATATAAACTAATATTATTATTATTGCATTTTGGCTTTTTGTTTAAAACATAGACAAAAAAGAAAGTTTGAGAATTATATATATATATATATATA
>JAOUZG010008838.1:775251-823679 GCA_026289955.1 Argiope argentata | reverse complement strand
TATATATGAAAATGAATGATTAATTTACTTTCCTTAACTTCAAATAGAGAATGAACTTTTTTTTATATTCAATGCTAAAGCTGCTAATTAATTTCTGTTCATACACTTTTCAGCTCTCTTCAGGTAAAGTTTTCTTCAGTTTATCAAGCTCTCATTTGTTAGAAAAATATTTATATATAATTTATATATAAAAAATATATTATAATTTATATATAAAAGTATCACATATAAGATGTATACAATCAGGATCAAAATTTCAATATTAAGTCTGTAATAATAGTTAACTCAACTTTATAGTAAAGAATATTATACAAAAAAAGTTCCAGTATATTCTATATAGTGCTCTTAAATCCTACTTTTGTAGTCTTTTGTTGAACTAATTCCAAATTTTCCTTGATTAAGTTACTATTTTGAACTATCTTTCCCTTATTACTCTGTATTTCGGACATTCATGAATATAATGTGCAGTGCTTTTTTATGTCAATACCATAGTTACGACCTGTCCATTTTGTTAAGAAATGACTTTAATTACTGATGTTTACTTCTCAATGTATCAAAATTAAATTTATAAAATATAAAATAAAATGTGCTACACATAAAAAAATTACCATAACAATGGAATACAAGAAAAGTAATTTAAAATATTTATTTAACAAATATTTAATCTGAAAATGCTCACAAATAAATGTAATGAGTTAGTTTATATTGGGTTAGTTTTTAATTTTGATGTATTTATCTTATGCGTCAGCATTCTTTAAATCTGAATAAAGAGAAGACAAAAAAAAAAAAAAGTCTTCATTGGAAGGGAAGGAACCATAGTGCCTTAATGTTTAGTATTGATTTTAATTGTTCCAAATACAAGATTGCTTTGGTTATAAATTTAAATAGAACAATTTTAAGAATTTAATTATATCAGTGAAATAAAAAGAAGAGTGAATGTAGATTTTATCTTCGATGATGTATGATTTTATTTTTGGTTTGTTACTGTTACTTAAATTACCTGTAGAAAATACTATGAATTACAATTTTAAACTAATAATATCACTTTGTATTAAAATTTTGTTTGGATGCATTGGGAGAAAAGTAATTGTGTGTGTGTGTGTGCGCGCGCTATAATATTCCTTATTTATCAAAAGTTTTACATTGCCATTATTATTTTACAGCAAGGGAATACTCGCCATGCTCTGAAACTGACAAATGATTTGCTTGAGCTGGGTAAGAATAAAATATAGCATTTCCAATTATTTGTGCCTTAACCTTGAAAAAAATTTAAATCACGTTAAGTTATTAAAGTTATTAAATCTAAATGGAATTTTAGGTAATAAAACTTGAAAATTGTAAAATTTTAATCCTAAAACTTGATTAGTTGTGTTCTTTGTTTATGAATACTTGTATTTATTGATAGTAAATTATATCTGCAGTTTCTTTTAACTAAACATTTCATGTTCAATTGATTATCTTTTTCAATTATCTGGTATGTATTATTAACCAAAAATGTGGAACTTTTTATTATTTTAATCATTTATTATAATTTAATTTACACTTTATTGATGATGAATCTAATTTTTTTTGTAATTCTAGATTACAAAGGAAATTCTATATTCTACCTGTTTAACATATTATAATTCTTAATACTAATTTACTAATGATTACACTCAAACAACTTTTGATATTATTGGCAAACTTGAAAGGTGAAGGAAGTATCAGTTTTTCATTCTGCAAAATGGAAGTAATTCATTCAGAGTAATGGTAATTCATTTCAAGTTTTGAAGCAGATCTGGAAAACTGAAGTATAATATTATTTCCAAGATTTCTGGTGTTAATAGTAACACACTATTAAATACTTCTCTTTTTCAAAAAAAAGAGAAAAAAATTTGAACATTTGTTTACTTTTTTTTATGTAATATATATTTATATAATTTATCTATTTTGCTTTTTAAATAAAAAATATTTATATTTTTAATAAAATATATATTTTATGGGGGAAATTAATTAGCTTATTTTTATAAGCTAATTAAACTACAAATAAAGTTTTTATTATTCAATAATTCATGGTTTTTTGAAATTCCTATTCAGTTCCAAATCATCCTCGTGCTGCTGGAAATCGAGCTTATTATGAAGATGCCATCAGAAATGCAGCTCAGATGAAAAGAGGAGATGATGGTGATGTTCCATTAGTTGGTGATGTAAATTATTCTGAATCTACCAAAGCAGATACTGAACTATCTGAGAGAGAACAATATGAGAGACTGTGTCGTTCAGAATCCACCATGGTGAGTGCAAAACATCCTTCTTATTTTTAAAAGTGAACTAATCTGCAATAATCTAAACAATCTGAAGTGAATAATCTATGCATTCTTATTATAATATAAATTTGTACTAATAACAATCAAGGTTCACTCCATTGTAGTATCATCTTGTAATCATCAGTATTCAAATGTCATGATTTAATGCTGAAAAATTTTATGTAATACATTTTCAGTATAAAAATCCGAGCTTTAATACATGACAACAATTTGTCACTTTTTAAAATTGATTCTTGAATTATAGAATTGGTGACAACCATGATGAATTACTTTTCATGGTTGTTGTGGTAGTATGGTTTTTTGGATACTACTGCATTATAAATAATTCTTCATAGCACATATCATTTATGCCATTGCTTAGTAGTATATATTAAGCTATATAAATATGCTGTACTCCATCAGTTTTGTGATTTTGTTGTTGTCCAAATACTATAGCTCTCCTTTATTAGTTTGTGAAGCCTTGGTCTCAACATATTTCAGATTTGAATATTGATGGCATATTCTAATTTAAAATTTTGCATTGCATTTTATATTTCTTACAATTTTCATGATTTCATATTTGTGAGATAATATGCTGGCAGTGATATTTTTTTAGAAATTATTTCACATTTTCCCATTTTTTAAAAAACATATATTAAATTAAAAGTTCTACTTTTTTGCTATATGTGTTAGATTTCTTATTTATTTGTGAAATGATTGATGAGTTATTTTCGCTTTAATCACTGATTTTAATTATTATTGTCAGCTAAAAGTGAGCATTGCTTTTTATAGAATGGGGCATTTATTATATTTATTTTCAAACAAAGTTGTGTGCTTTGTTTTGGGAGAAGTTTTTAATATGCTGTGTAATAATACTCCAAGTTAATCTACAATCTAATATAAGCAGATGGCATTTACCTTGTTAATTGTACAAATTATATTACAACGGTATTACAAATTAGATTATATTATTGCTTACAGATGACAATATTATAGATAGTTATAGATTCCATTATTGTGTAATGCAATAACTTTAAATTATCCTTTAAAGAATAGTGACTATAGTTTTCGAAAGAAATTTTTTTTTGACTTATACTTTTTGCCAAAAAATATGTTTTCTATTTTTCATTACAGAGTTTTGAAGAACAAAAAAATCTTAAATGTGATTATTTTACTAATGGCCATCCTTATTATATCCTTCAACCTGTTAAACGAGAAATCGTATTTAAAGCTCCACAAATTTTCATCTTTCATGACATTGTGACAGACAAAGAAATTGAAGTTGTCAAATATTTAGCCCTACCTAGAGTAAGTATCTAATTTTTTTTCATAGTGTATTTACAAAGATGAATCTTATGCAAATAAATTCTTAATATCCCCTCCTGAACATAACTAACAGTGAAATATATCGTTATCAGTTTAGATTTGGCATATATATTTTTCATAATATTGAGAAAAAAAAGAGCACCCTTTTATAATTTGAATTCTTAGAATTTGTACTAAACAACTACTAGATTAAAATAATTAATAGTGTTACTATGTACTAGTAATTACTATGAAAAAAATGTCATCTATTAAATTTAATCATTGTTCTATGATATTCAGGAAGTTGAAAATTTTATGTAAATTAACACATTGGTAAGTAATGCTTATGTAAATGCATCTTTTTACTTTTAATATATTATTATAAAATTTGCAACTATATATTTTAATGGTATGCAATGAATCTCAAAATTAGAAATGTGTATTTTGAATGAAACAATTGGGATATTTTAGTTATAAAAACTACCATGATGTATCCTCCTCCTCTATCTTATTTACATTACTAAAACTTCATCATATAAACTTTCTACCACCACCTTTAAGTTAGTTTTATATAGCAAAAGTGTGTATGTATTTGATGAAATCTTTTGCTAAATCCTACTATTCCATGCTTGAATTACTTACAAATTGTGTTTTATCTTCAGTCTTATAAGTAATTAATAAACAGTAGTCACATTAAATCTTACTGATTCGATTCGAGCACCACTTCACTATCATGCTGTGATTTCTATAGAAAACTTCCGTACATAAAATTGTATTCTTTTCCAGCAATTTATTCTTTGTTTCTTTTAGCGTTGGGGAAGTGGTTAGCTTTGTACAAGAGTATTTGTTATACTCCCCCATAAAATATTTTTGCCCATAGTATTTGTAATTGTATTCCAATAGTCAAGAAATAAAAAAATTAAGTACACAAACAAAATTTATTGAAAATAAGGTTTGTGTTTAAAATTTTTCATTAATCCTTTCATTTATGAATTCAGAATTATATATTTGTTTTAATTTATATTTAGCTACAAAGAGCGACTGTTCAAAATGCTAAATCGGGAGAACTAGAATATGCTAACTACAGAATTAGCAAAAGGTAAATGTATATATATTTTTCTTTCTTGTTATGACCATTAGAGAATATGATGTAGGTATAGAAATTGTAATGTATAAATATTTGAATTCCCTTTAAAATATAGGGATTGAAAATTTTAGACTCATTTTTTCTAAATTGTTACCTTGCAATGCTTCAAAAATATTTCAAAAGGAAAGTAAAATCAAATTTTTTTATTAATTACTCAAATTATTATTTAATCAAATTTATTATTAATGTACTTATATATTTTTTTCATGAAAATTTCAAATATTATTAATTAAAAAAAATCAAAACATTTTTATATTTATTCAAAATTTGATTATGTTTTCAATTTGTATCAGCCTTTTTGATTAGTAAATTGTTTCTATGAAAATGTCAATCATAAAAATATGAATGAACTTTTTATTTATTTCTTTAGAATTTCATTATTTTTCTCATTTCTGTTTTCATTAGATAATGTTCAAGTTTTTGTGTTTAATATTATGTTTGTTAATAAATACATTCATTAATGCCTGTATAATAATCATAACAATTTTTATATAATCAATAATTTTTCCACTTGTTGAAGTTATCTTATTAATCTGAAAATGTAACATCTTATAATACACCAATTTTAAATTTAATTGCTATTATCGTTCATGTAAATAAGGTATAAGTTTATGTAAATTGGGTTGGTTGAGTTAAGAAACCTTTAATTTTAAAGACATTAGCTTAATTTTAAAAACTGAATGAAGAGGGAAAGAAAAACAGTAAAAATGTTTTCTTTCAAGTTGTATTTCTGATCCCACTTTCTTTGTATTATTATTTCTATTCCAAAGATATCTTGTTTCCAATAATGTACTAGTTTTTATTTTAATAGATTTTAAAAGAAACTTGTCTACTTCCTGAAGTGTGATAAGTATCCCCAAACATAAAAATATTATGTGCCAATTTTTATATGTTATTTATTTAATATATTCGGAAATTCTCGCTTCAAAATTTTTATCAATAAGTTTTTTACAAAATGTTATATTTGCTGAGCTACAAAGATATTTACTTGTGAGTCATGAATTTAACATTTAATTTTTATTTTACTTGTCCTTAATTAGTTCTAATAATAGAGATAAACAGCTTTATAATAATTTTTAATTTTGATTCATTATATGTTGTTGCTTAAATGCCATTTTTTGTTGTTGGTTGCAGTGCTTGGTTGAAAAATGAAGAGCATCCTGTTGTTAATAAAATATCTCAAAGAGTAGAAGATGTAACTGGACTTACTGTTTCTACTGCTGAGGAACTTCAAGTTGTTAATTATGGTATTGGAGGGCATTATGAACCACATTTCGACTTTGCTAGAGTAAATAATACCTTTTCTTGTATTCATTTCATTTGTTGGCAAAATTTTAAAGAAATTTTGCAATCATATTTGTTACAATTAAAACGTTCTCTTTATGTTTAACTTAAAAAGTCAAATTGTGCTTATAAATAAGTCAAATTTTATTTTCATTTATTTCATTACTTGTTACTTGACTGATATTAAAGATATATTGATATTCAATTCACCTATATAACTCTGCTATAGTGCAAATTAATCTGTAAATTCAACAAATGTTTAAAGATGAAAAATAATAGATCAGAAATCTACAGTAGTTTGTGTTGGCAATTGAAACTAAAATGATTTTTCAAAATAAAACATTTTAATTAAGTTTCTAAAACCAAAATTCACTTATTTATTGTTCTGTTAATTGTTAAATATCATTATAAACTTAATTAAATATATATGAAATATAAAAATTTAAACAGAATTTTCTAGTTCCATGTGCAGATTTTGATTCATTTACTTAGTTTATAGTATTGTTGGGTGTTTCAATATATCTATATATCTATATTAATAAAAATGGTTCTCGAAATGCGTTGCTAAGCGCAAAACTAGAGAACGGCTCGACCGACTCGGCTAATTTTTTAAAAATATTTTCGTTAAGACACAAGGATGGTTCTTATGGAGAGAAAAAATGAAAGAACTGTTAGGAAAATAGTTAAAACAACACTTTTCTTAATTTCCCGCCAAAAATCTTCATTTCCATCCCCCACCCAACTGAGTCAGATAGCAGGAAGTAATAAATTGGGATTTGTTTAGAAAGAAATACAGGAAGTCAGTTGGTTTTCATTCATAGATAACAGGATGTTTAAAAAAGAAAGAAAATAGCTGCTTTTATTATTAGTCTGTATGAATATTTAATCTATGCCTGCTCAAAATAAAATTTGGGCAGGGAAGAAAATAAAGAATAACAAAGTGAAAATAGGGTTTGTAGAAACAAAATTAGTGAAGAAAAAAAAGGATAAAAAAAAAAGAAAAGTGTGTGTGTGTGTCACCATTATTTCCTCTGTGCGCGGCATTTTCCAAGCAGTTTTTAAACTTTCGCATCTCTTGAAACCCAATTGCGTCTTTATTGTTTAGTGTGTTTACATTTATGAAAATTTGAATCTCATTATTCTATAAAAACGTAGAATTTTAGACCTTTCTCTCCACCATTTAAGTAGAATATCAATTCCGGGACAATCATTGCTCGGATAGAAAGAGAAAGATGAATAGTACAATGAACAGAACATCTGAAGAAAATAATACTAAATAATACTCTAAAGGAATTATATGATTATCAAAATTTGTTTGGTTTAAAAATATTTTGATGAAAAACCTGTTATGAGACACAGCTACATAAAATATTATATGAAAATTTTTGCGAGCATTAATACTGGCAAACCGACTGGTCGCCAAAGGCGGCTAGTAAAGAAATAAAAAATTAATATGCAAATAAATTTTGTATTATTTTATGCATATTTTTTTTTTATCATTCTTTAGAGGGAAGAGACAAATGCATTCCAGAGTTTAGGAACAGGAAACAGAATAGCAACCTGGCTACTTTATGTAAGTTTCTAGAATCAATTTTTAGGCTTATTCATGCCTACATAATTCTAAACATGCCATTTAAAGAACATGTACAATTATCATAAACTTTGAACTTTATTTCCAGATGAGTGATGTTGATGCTGGAGGTGCTACTGTATTTCCACAAATTGGCGTCACTTTACATCCCAAAAAGGTAATTTATTTCTGTCTTTTATTTAGATCCTTAATATTTTGTCTTTTATAAATGTTGTATACCTGCTTTGTTTGTAACATTAATGGTGTGGTGATTCTGATTTCATCCAGAAGTGTTACAGTATGCTCTTGCCAGTGGATTAATCATACAATGCTTGATCCAAATGTACTTCTTTTTGGTTTCATGAGATTTATATATTTCATTTACCAGCAAAAAAACCCTGCTTTTTAATGTTTTTTTTTTAAAAATCAAAATATTACTATTAGTAGTATTTTCCTTCTGTTTTTATGCCCATTACCATAAGAAATGGTTTTTAAACTTTTCAACTCTATATGCATCAAGTTTTGCCAAATTTGGATTTATGTGTACCATATTTTGACGAGATACAATAATAAAGCTGATTAACATTAACAGTGTTTTGCATTCAATAATATAAAATGAATAGTTGAAAAATCATTACATTTTATCACAAAGCTTGAAAAATGAAATGAATTTTTAAAATACAAAATACAAGAGAAATGTTTAAAATTTAAAATACAGTTGATTTTTCCTTGTCATCTTTTTTGGATGCAATTAGATATTTTGATCCTCTCTTTCGTTTTTAAGTACATAAAAATTATAAGTTTGAAACTTAATTATGTGGTTTCAAATCATTTAATGTTGCTTAAAAAAAGACATATTATAATTACCTTTATAAAAATGTTATTACTTATTTAAAAATTATAACATTTAATATAATAATTTCTTATGTTTTAAAAAGGTACATGGAATATTGAATTCTAATGTATAGAATGAATGAAAAATTACAATTTAATCTTTTAAAATTAGCTTGTATTTGATGAGGAAATATTAGTACTTCAAAATTAAATTTAAGCCTGCATAACCTATGAAGAAAGTCTATTGTAAAAGTTTCAATTTTTTTTTTCACATATAGCAAATGAAAATAGTCATAATAGGATGCCAAAATTTAAGAGGAAAAAGATAAATTTTCTTAACTGAAATTTATATTACTAATTTGTCAATGTTATATATATCAGGATAAATAATTGATGACATTTACAAAAATATGTTGATAATAAGGCATCTGTACATTAGGATGTTTTTTAAAAAAATTGAAAGTAGAAAAAAAATTCTAATTGATTTAATTTGAATTATAATATGTTAGCATATTCATTGATCTATTTTAAATTATTTTCAAAAAAATAAGTTATATTGTTTATTTTTGCCAATTGTGCTTGTAACTTGTTTAATTGATATTACAATCCATAGAAATGAAATATTAAATATATTATTGAAAACTTTTGCTTTTCCTATAAAATCCAATTTTATTTAGAAGAAAGTGGAAACTCTTCAAAATTTAAGAGGAAGCACCATTTTAAGATGTTTAGGTGTAGGCCAATAGATAAATGATTTATTAAAATACTTCTAATTTGATGGTCATCATTTCATTAGAAATGTCACATCATGGAGGATTATTGTAATTATCCACGAACATTTCATTATAGGTTAAATTATTTCCTAATGTTAAGTGTTATCTATTAAAATTCATAATAACAAATAACTTAACATTTCCTTTTTACCATTTGAATTTTCATTCCCTTAAATAAGTTTTTTAAAAATTGTAATTATGAAATTTTATGAAACATTTAATACTCTGCATTGTACATATAATGATTTTTAACGTGCGACTAACTCAATGTAGCTAATATGTATTTTCATCTTTTATTCCTTCTTTTCATATTTTATCTTTCTGAGTTATACAAACAGAAATTTGCTTTATTTGGAACATTTATTTTTATTTGCAGAATTTTATAACTTTAGTTAAATAGTATTAATTTTACAGTAATCCTCTTAATTTGATATTATGTAATTTCCCTTAGCAAATTCTAAATGAATGTATAATTTTTTCATAAAATTTATTAGAAAATGCTTAAAAATTACATTAATATGTATTTTAATTTCAAAAAGAAATTCTGAGATCTGAACTTTGTTAATTATGTTTCCTATTTTTTTAAGTGAGGTAAAAATCTCTAGTCATAAGCCAATTTTAAATTATTTGCTTCTGTTTCATTGATTGCTTGAGTGCAATGAGAATATTCTTTTTCAGGGAGCTGCTGCATTTTGGTATAATCTTCATAAAAGTGGAGAGGGAGATATGCTAACAAGACATGCTGCATGTCCAGTCCTAGCAGGCTCGAAATGGGGTAAGTTATCCTCCAAAAACTTTTAAAAAAAAATCATTTTAAACATTATTATCAACATTATATTATATACTTTTGCAAAGATAAAATAAATTTAAAAATCAAGGATTATTTTATTGATATAAAGTTAAATTTAAGCTTTTAAAAAAAGTAGATTTGATTTAAAAAAAGAAACTATAAATATTTATGAAAAAAAATTGAATTCAAAGGATATACATATGAAAGAATTATGTATATTAGTTAAGGCAATTAATGAATGTTACTCATTTTTTAATTTAATTTTTCTCCTAGACTTAAATTAAAAAATATTTTTGTTTATAAATTCTACAATATTGTAAAAGCATTTTTTTTTTTCTTTTTTCAAAAAAAAAAAAAAAAAGAAAGAATTTTTTTGAGGGGAGGGGATTGTATTAATTTATTTGAAAACCAGAAAAGAAGTTTCAATAAAATTTATAAGAATGTATGATATTAATTTATTTGACATTTAATTTTTAAGACAAGTTATCCATGTAGAAGATGTTATAGGGATTTAAATATAATCCATAGAAGCTGAATTCATTATTAAATTTTTTTTTTTTGTAACATTAAATATCATTAATGCCAAAAACCCAAAAACAACGGAAAGAACGTTTATCTATTTTTTTATTTAGTAGCTGAAATTTTTTGGGTGAAAAAAAAAGAAGAAATTATTTGCATTATTTATTTATTTATTTATTTAGTTTCAAATAAATGGTTCCATGAACGTGGACAAGAATTTCGACGACCATGTGGATTACGTGAAAATGACTAAATTCTTCTTAAAATACTATGTAACCAGATTAATTATATTTTCTAATCATACTCGGAGTTCTTCTAGCTTTTATTTTGTTATTTTATTTGAGATTTTACTAGAAAGACTTTTAAACATTGTTGTCAATTTTTATCGAATTCACAATATGTTGAATGTGTATGACCTTTGTGAAGTTTTACTGTTTTTCTTGTGCCAAATTATTTTCAAAAAAAAATGGTAACGAAATACTGAATATATGCTACTAGCATTATATATTGATCCTTAAAAAGCTTTAATTTTGCTGTTTTGTTTAATGGATATTTATATTCTTTCTGTTTTAGTTTGCTTTTGTGCCATTTTATGTTGATTACTAGGTTAAAAAAAATATATTTATTTACAATTTCAGATGTCTGTATAAAACTTGGTGCCATTATTTTTATTTTATATAAAAGAGTTTTATTGATTGGTTGCTTTTTTCTTATATAGATTGTAACTCTTTCAAATATTATTTTATTCTTCTAAATCAAAAGATGCTCAACTTAGTTTATTATTATTATTCTAACTTTTTTAAGTACAATGAAATCAAAATTTGTTTTAAAAAAAGGTTGTATAAATAGAATTATAACGCTTTTAAAAGTGACATATTTTATGTTAAGAGCAAGATCTTCCATTTTATCTTTTCTGTTTCAAATTTGTTTAATATATTGACTTTCATTATTTGTCATGTAATCAATATGCAATTACTTACTGACATCTTGAAATTATATGGTATTTTAATCTTGTTGCTTGTGATAATTGATATGAGAATTTTGTATTCATTGTTTTTAGTATTAGGATTATGCCATTAATCTTTGGAGTGAGTAGTCTTTCTATTTGTTCTTCTTCTTTTACTTTTTTTCAGTTTTAGAGCCTTTTTATTTGTGTTCTTTTTCACAACTCCAATTCCAGGAAGAAAAAATTCTGTTGCTAATATTTGATATTATCTCTTTTTCAATGATGTTTTCTAAGAACATGTTCATAAAATGTCCATTTCTGCATATCCTTTTTTTTTCTCTCTCTCAATCCCAATTCTTTGTGAAGGAAAAAAAATGTTGCTTTTATATTTAATGAAATAACAGAACAATCAGATTTGTTCTGAAAATAATGTATAATATTTTTCCTTTTGTATCTTTCTTGAATGTTTTTGAAGAAAAAGGCATTTATAAAATTTTGCATTCTCGAACAAAACACCATACTAAATTTACCATCCTACATTTGAAGCCATGTTGTATACGATTCCGGCAATTCTAAAAGATTTTCATTTTTAAATATTATAAATGGAATAGCAGTGTTTTTTCTAATGATGCTATTTACTTATTTTACAAAATTATACTCTAGTTTAGTTATTTTTATTTAAAATAGCACTAAGAATAAAATTTGTGCATTTATTTCTATCCTGATATTTACTGAAATACTCTTATTTACTCTTTATTTCTATTACTTATATCATGCAGTTATGTATTTAAACACTGACATACAACATTTTCAAATTAGTTTCATAGTCTATCTACTTATCATAATATTCATTTGACAAATTTAATTTTATTAATTTTTGTAATAATTTTTTTTGTCAGTGCAGTATTAATTTTTTTCAACATTATACATTTTTATCACACATAACATCTAGAGCTTATTCATATACTGTATTTTGAGCTTGAGTAAACAGCATTTACCTACCATAACAGACAGTATGGATTCAAGTCATCCATAATTAAATACAAGCTCAAAAAACAGTTTCACTTTTTAATAGTGCCTTCTATATTTATTTCGTTGAACTTAAATATTTGAATACTCAATGAAATTACATCTTTTAAGTTTTTAACTTGTGCTCTTTAGAATAAAAGGTCAGATTTTAAAGCTTTTAGTATTTTTTTATTCATACTATTTGTTTGCTTATTCTAAGTTGCTTATTTACAAATTAAGTTTAGTTTTTGAATAATGATCAAATCCTGATAGATATAGAAATTCAAGTTAAGAAAAATCCATTAAAATTTTTGTTGTGAATACCCTTTTATGTGTTTGTTAAAATATTTACATATCTCAAAATTACCTTCTTACTGTTATCAAAGGAAGCTAAATCTAT
This sequence comes from Argiope argentata, assembly GCA_026289955.1. Taxonomy (NCBI): domain Eukaryota; kingdom Metazoa; phylum Arthropoda; class Arachnida; order Araneae; family Araneidae; genus Argiope; species Argiope argentata. The sequence goes on along the minus strand of JAOUZG010008838.1, from coordinate 810,818 downwards.
GTTTGCAGCTATCAATAAAACTTACTTTTTTTTGTATCGAGTGAATTGTGAATCTTTTATTTATAACTACACTAAACACCACAAGAATTCAAAATTCTTTTTCAGTTAAAGGATCCATGAAATGAATTGACCTGTTGAAAATTTTAAAATCCAATTAAACTTTTTCATTATCACAGGAGGTACCAAAATCCAGTTACTTGCATTTATTGTAGAATCATTGAGTATTTTGCTTCTCCCCTTTTGTGTCAGGAAAATGATCTTGTAAATTGTAATCTATTGTTGTATTGCATAAACAAGGAGGAAGAGTTTCCAGTGAATTGAAAAGTTTGTTATTTTTACCAATTTGAAGAAATTTTTCTTTCAGCACAGGTTTTGAAATAAGTTATTTTTTGATAACTTACAACTGAAATATTATCTTTTCTATTGAACAAGTAAGCAAAAGGAAACATGGGAATATGTTTTATCATTTAAGTATTTAAAATATTTTTTTCCCAATTTAGAAGCAAACATAGGGATTTTTTTTTCTGTAAGTTTTATAAAATATTTCACATGTCTATATAGATTAGACTGTTAATATTTTTAGAGGCAAAAGCAGCTCATGCAAATCAGAAAGTTTATGCATTTTTTATTATTTAATATAATCAATGAGAAAAAGAATTAGTTTATAAAGCATGGAAAAAATCTAATGAATAAATGTTTTATATCTTTGTTTTTTAATAAAATCATGAAGCAAGGAGCCTTTAGTAATGCTAATTGAGGCTGTTAAATAATAAAGGATTTGCATAGTAATTATAGAGAGGATTTAACTTTAAATCCTCACAGTATTTTAATTTTTTGTATTCATTTTGAGTAATTTAATATTTAATTAAAAATATTAATGATTTGAAGTAAATTTTCCAAAAACTTTCAAATAAAAATAAGTTTTCTGAAATATTTTTCTTGCATTGCTTATTCTCTGTTAGCATGTGTGTAAAAAATTCGAGAACAGTTGACAAAAAAAGATCACACAGTTTAAGATCAATACATATGTTTGGAAATAAGTTTTGCTGAAATTTTATGGTAGAAATAACTAGGCAAAATAGTATATAATCTATTAATATTTAATTAAACTAAAATCCAATTTTATTTTTTTATTTCAGCTAAGCAAATCAAAGACCTTTTCATTGATCTTTGTTTCAAAAATATTCTGTTCTTTGAAATCATTATAAGTGTACATAATAGTATATTCTAACTCGTAGTGTATCTAAAAATTTTATCATTATAACATTCAAAATCAATGTTGAGGATAAAATAATTACTTCTTGCATTAATACCTAATATATTCAATATTGTTCCTGATAAACTATTTTCAAGTTCTTTAGTAAATAGCAGGTTGATACAATAAATTTTCCTTCAGGGTCCTTTAAAATTTCTATTCATTTCCTCCCATTTTAAGTTTCAAGAATACACCAATGATAAAATGATTCAGTTACTGCAAACAAATTTAGGTTTTGCCATTTTTAGTGGTACCACTCATTGAATTACAATCATAATATATATATATTCATTTTATTTAAAGTATTTTTTCCTCCTCATTAGAAATATATACTTACTACAAACAATTTAGAAATTTGTTATATCAGGTCAAAATTAGAATGTCCACTTCGTGTAATGCAGAAATATATATATATAAAAGTTTTGTTTGTAAATAAAAATTTAATATGATTTTTAATTCAATGTAATATTATTTTCTATTTAAGCCATAAATTGTGGCTTACAGAAGTGATTTTTGAATTAAGAGTTTACCAGACTTACAAATTCATATATTATATAAACAAGAGTGATTTTGTCAAACATTTTATTATCAGAGATTATCTAATAACTCCCTCCATAAAACTGTGAACTTCAGAAATGGCCATTGAACTTGAGAACTCAAATTTTTATTTTCATAGCCTCGCATGAGAGACTTGTATTCTTCGTATTATTGAAAAACTGTACTTGCCCACATGTCATTGGTAAACGATAGACACGAAAGAGTTCATTAGTAAATAAACGATTTTGTTTGTTTGTTTTTTGAGCGACTAACAGCTATCAAACCTAATATACTAGAAAGAGACAATACAGAAAACAAAATATATATTCTAAACACCCATTTTTTGGCCGAAAAAAATTAGTAAAGAATTATAATTATAGTCTCAAGGTCACACACTAAATTTCATTTATTTAAGCTACTGCCTTTTTTGAATTGTCACATTTACATATATGCGAATGTACAGGTGGTTTATATCTCAACAGATTTATTCCAAATTTGTTAAGAATCTATATTTCAAATGTAAATCCGTGTACTAAATTATATCTATCTAGCTCTTTACGTTTTGAAGTTACTGTATTTGTTTGTACTCAGGAACCAGACAGACATTTTCTGTAAATGGATTTCATTCACAATTAGAGAAATATAAATATGTTGTGAAAACCTGATGATAAATTTTCTTACTCAAGCTCACAATTTCTCTGAGTTATTTTACTGACAGATATATTCTTAAAAATTTGTGGTTTCAGATCTGAAACGTGTAGATTCACCAAAATCTCAAATTCAAATTTTTGATGATTATGCTTTCTTTTCACACATTTCAAATACAAACAAGTAAGATAAAAGCATTTTTTTTTTAAAAAAATCAATTCCTATTTTGGATATTAGGAAAAAATTTAGGAAGTTAGGATTTTTTAAATTTTAGTTACTTTTAATTAAATAATTAAACTTTTTGTTCTCGTGTTTCGCTTTACAACTGAAGGAGGGGTGCAGTAGCTTCTGAAAGTATGGATCCCCGAGAACCAAATAACGATCACCTTTTACTTAGTACCCCCAGTAATATAACTCCCGACATGGGGAACTTTACAACCAGGTTGAAACTTGCAGAACATGGGATGTGAATCCAATGCCCTACCAACTAGGCTATCCAGACCAAACAATTACAACTACTATAAAGGGAAAAAAATTAGTTTTTAATTAATTATAAAAAAACTAATGAATTAATATTTGAAGAAACTGTATTAACATCAAATGCCATTCACTACAAGTTTAAAAAACATTTACTTGAACTTGATAGGATGAATACAAAGTTTCATCCAATTAACAATTGAAAAAGATATATAGAGAGAAAGAGTGTGAACTAATTGTAGGAATTGAAAAGGTATCATTAAACATAGCTACGAAAATATGTTTAATTAATTAAAATTGATGTATGAGGTAAAATATGTAATCAACCAATGTATTAATATTGAATTATAATATTTATTTAAACAATTAAAAGATGCATCCCTCTTTTTAATTGCGATCTATTAATAAATAAAAACTAGATTAAGATTCCCCCCATTAGTATAGATGTAATTATTATTACATTAAATTTTACAAAGATTTTATTAAAAACATCTAAATCAGGGCAGTCCATGAAGGCTTATGAATGGTACGAGCGTGTATGGGACAATGATTAATATTGATGAATATTAAAACAATGATAATATTAAAATGTCACCGTTCTTATTTTGCTTAGAACATCAATGCATTTGAATACTATCACATGATTTGAGGATATTCGATAGCATCATTACTAATTTGAGGTAAATTAGTTGTTTTGTATCTCACTACAAGATGGGAAATAATAAGAAAAGTTGCTCACAATTCAGTATAAACGATTAACCACTTCATTAGATATTTTATAGAGAGGAACCAAATTAGACAAAAACACCAAGTTACGGAGTTATCAAATTGCTATAAATAATGCGAAAATGAAACAAAATTCATATATTCTAATAATTAACATAACAAGCTTATTTCAAAACCTTACAGAATAATATTTTTATTTATTAACTATTATTTTTGTGATAGAAATGGTAGATTTATAAAAATAATTTAATATTCATGTATTCCTTAAATCCTCTCCCCCCACATTTTGATACAATATTAATTGAATAGCGAAATACTATAAATTATTTTGTACTAAATTTTTTTCCAAGCCACCTTAATTAGATGCATTAAGTAACAATATGGTATATATATGTTTTGCTATTAGAGCAATTAAATTCGATAGAAATGTAATGAAATCTCAAATCTATTTTTGAAGCACATCGACAATTATCAACGAATTTCAAATTAATGTTCTCTAGATTTATTTAACAAAGATATATAATAATTATAAAAAACTATCATTAACATGGTTGCGAATTTGCAATGTTAGCCTTATGGTTGATGGATGCCATGTCAATACACATCAACAGCTTGAACAAATTTTTAAAAATATCTGGAGATGTAGAGAATTATCAATCAGTTTCTATTAGGAACCAAAATCTAGAAAATGCCATGTCGTACGATACCAAATTGAAAAAAATTATATAATTCTGAGGTGATGAAATTTTCTCAAACTTGATTATTTTTATTCCATACCTCTAAATTTTGTATAAAATTATAGATGTTTTTTTTTTTCATTCAGATTCCATGAGAGTGTAGATAATCCTTAAAATAAAGCAGATACGATGAAGATAATTGTAGTAAAATTTGAACGAATGATAACTATAGAAATGGCCATTTGTTCAAATACCGTTCATGTACATTTAAAAAGCGACATAAGTTTATTTGCTGACATTCTATTTGAATTTAATATATATATAGATAGACTATATATATAGATAGTAATTATAAGAATTTAAATGTTTTTGAAATGGCTGATCAAGTTGCACATTTTCATTCATGCATCAATTTTTTTCCTTACAATATCTTATTAAATATATGTTTTCCTTGTCACATTTATCATATTATTTTTTACTCTTTAAATGGATTTACTTATATAAAACTTAAAGTAAAGTAAATTTATTTTTAAAATTTAAATTATTATTTCTTTTTGGTCAGAAATCAAAATGACAAGACTAAATGCAACAAAAAGGAAAAGAAAAAGGTATTGTGTAGAACAAAATGATTTAAAAAGTAGAAAAATAAAATAGTAATAAAAAAAGGAAAAAGTATTTTAAACTTAGAAAGAAGGATAGGAAAAACTAAATTGTAACAAACCTGAGAATAAGAAATATGGGGGGGGGGTCTGCTATACGACACCACTTGACTTCTAGAAGCAACAAACATAGAATACAATAGCAAGATAAGTTAAAAAACTTCATTCTAATCTGAGGAAAAAGTTAATAGATAGCAATAAATTAGCTCCAAATAAATAACTATTTACTAAACCTGAGAAATACAGCCTTTTCAAAGATGCAAATGCAAAGATAAAGTACGAAAAACTTTTTAATATCAAAATGATGTACCAAAAAAAATTTCTACAGGGCGGCGGATAAAATGTGAAATCCAATCAAAAGACAGAAACCAAAACATCTAACTCAAATCAATTTTTCAGAAGTCTTTGTTAAAATACAACTTTAAAGAAGCATTTCAGTTATTTAAAATTGATCATTCTATTATTGAAACAAGACTCTGTTGGACCAGCAAGTTTACATGCACTCATATTGTGTGAATTTTGCTTTCCTTAAAAAAATGAACAAATAGAAAAGGAGCAATATTAAAATCCTAGATTGGAATTAACATAATCCTATTTCATAAGATTTAGACATAGAACAAATTTGTATAAATCACCAGAACAAAAGAAAACATTTTTGAAATTAATTATTCATTCATTTTGAATTAATTATTTCATTTTGAAGATAACAACCCTCTTGAAACATATTCAGTAGTCAACTATTTGAGCTGAGCTGATATATGCTGGATTTTTTAAGGATAAATAATAACTTGAAATATATTCATAGTATGTCTTATTAACAAAAGAATAAAGCAAAAATATAATTTAATATGTGGACAATTCCAAATGCATATTTACTTCTTCAAAACCTATGACACAAAACACCAAAATAAAGTGATGACTGCCAACTGGAGGACAAATCAAAGTTAATAAGTGATAATATATTTAAAACATCCAATTAAAGGAAATTTAGAAAGGAATTCCAATGCAGATATATCTGATTGGTGCTATATTTATATTCAGTCAACAAACCATTGAAGATTTTAAAATAAAGCAATAAATATGAAAAAAAAATATTAAATGTCAATTCCTACAGAGTAGAACAAGGATATCATTTATATTAGTTACTTTTTATTGAATAACTAGCCGCCTTTGGCGACCAGTCGGTTCGCCAGTATTAATGCTCGCTAATATTTTATGTAGCTGTGTCTCATAACAGGTTTTTCACCAAAATATTTTTAAACCAAACAAATTTTGATAATCATATAATTCATTTATAGTATTATTTATTATTATTTTCTTCAGATGATCTGTTCACTGTATTACTCATATTTCTCTTTCTATCCAAGCAATGATTGTCCCGGAATTGATATTTTACTTAAATGGTGGAGGGAAACGTCTAAAATTCTGTTTTTATAGAATAATGATATTCAAATTTTCGTAAATGTAAACACACTAAATAAAGACACAATTGTTTTTCAAGAGAGAAAGCTTAAAAATAGCTTGGAAAATGCCTCGCACAGACGAAATAATAGTGACACACACACCCTTCTTTTCTTTTCTTTTCTATCCTTTTTTTTTTTCTTCACTACTTTTCTTTTTACAAACCTTTTTTTCGCTGCTATTTTTTTTCTTCTCTGCCCAGACTTTATTTCGAGCAGGCATAGATTAAATATTCATACAGACTAATAATAAAAGCAACTATTTTCTTTCTTTTTTAAACATCCCGTTATCTATGAATGAAAACCAACTGACTTCGCGCATTTTTTTCTTAACAAATCATAATTTATTACTTCCTGCTATCTCACTCAGTTGGTGTGGGGGAAGGAAATGCAGATTTTTGGCGGGAAAGTAAGAAAAGTGTCGTTTTAACTATTTTCCTCTCGGTTTTTTTCATTTTTTCTCTCCATAAGAACCATCCTCGTGTCTTAACGAAAATATTAAAAAAAGAATCAGCCGAATCGGTCGAGTCGTTCTCCAGTTTTGCGCTTAGCAACGCATTTCGAGCTGCATTTTTATTAATATAGATTTATTTATCAAAAAATTATTGATTTTCAAAGAAATGAACTCGCATTCTTCACCTTCACTTTAAGACTGAAATCCTAGCATTTTACCGATTGAGCTACTGCATATTGATTTCAATTTTGATTACAAACTACTAAAATTCAATTTAAAGTATTAAAATTAAATAAATTTAATTACTGATTTAATTAATATGTGGAAAAACTGTGTTAATGCCAAGTGAAATCCACTAAAGTTTTAAAAAATGTATCTGAACTTGAGTGGTTAAATAAAAAGCATTTAATTAACGATTGAAAATTCGAACGATATATATAAAATATATATAGGGAAAGTGTGAACTAATAATAGGAATTGAATAAACAAACCTGAATTTTAATGTAACAAAAATAAGAATTTAATTCAATGATGCATCAGCGCATTTTAAGAATCAAAATAACATATCTTTTTAGTTTTCTAATGCAGTATTTTATGAAAGGAATTTCGCAGCTTCATATAAGAAAGTTAAAAGAAAAAGTATAAAGAATTAGTTATGATTTTAATTCAGAAATGTAGAAAGTAAATTTTTTTGCAAGATATGAACTTAAGCTTTAAGTATTGACCCAGTTGTTGTTCAAATGGTATAAAATTCATTTTGTCTGGACCTTTTGAATCAAACGGAAATGTACCATCAAACATAAAATGTGAAATTAGAAAAGGCACTAATGCCCTTTATTTTTAAAAAAGAAAATAATAATAAAGGGCTCTATTTGTATTAAAATTGCTTTATATAAATTATTCACTTTCTAACATCTATTATTGATGATCTAAATGTTATGTTAATCACACCACTAAAATAATATCAATAAATAATTACTGTTGATTATTAATCAATCCAAAACTGTTCATGCTTCAAACTCAATATCCTCGTGTAATTACCATTATTAAGTACAGATTTTATTTTAAAATTTTAGAAATATCTAGTACTAAAGTTCAGGCAAATTTTTATGCAATAAATAAGTTTCTATGTCTACTCGCAAATCTAAAAATTTAATTACTCTAAATCATTATCTTTTAAAATAACTCAACATAAATGTTATGCTGATTAATGTTGCATAAAATATAATAAAACATTTCATCAGAGTATAGCATATCTTTCCAATAATACAGTAATCACAATAAAATGACTCAAAGGGAAATGTTTAGACCAAGACACTAATAACTACAACAAGCTCTTCATTCTCATCATCAAAAAACAATTATAAAGTAATCAACAAAAAATTCCACACCCTATAAACATCTGTATAAAAAAAAAAGTATTAAAGACACATTGCTACTATGTAGTGACATAAATTTTCACCAATTTGCAGATATCTTTAAAAACTTAGAATTCAACTTCAAGCAGTCTATGACCCAACTCAAACTCCTAAACTGATGAGCAATCTTAATACTAGGTTTTACCACGTAAGCAAAAAATGTTTTTACAAAAAGGGTTTAAATGACCCCTTTCAGTATTTAATTAGAAATATATAAATTGACCTATCTATTACAAGTAGAAACAAACATTTATATTTTCAATATACTATCATTTGCTGAGGTGTTATGTGATAAAAAGGCAATTTCTCTATGTTCATTATCTAAAAAAAAAAAAAAAAAAAAAAAAAGTTTATTTTTTAAACTAGGTTTTCAAAATCATCTATTCTTCTACCAAAACAATGATTCTTGCATCTTATTAACAACCTATAATAGTTTCTATCTGACTGACTTTTATCTTCTTGCTTTTCATGTACAAACATTTTACTAATACATACTTATTTGTATATTTTATTTGTTTCTACGTGCACCCCTATCAAGAATTCACGTAATTAAATAAAAATGTATGTACTCTCACCATTATTTATCCGAATGGTCAAAATAACCCCTTTCATAAAAGTAGGCATATTACAATTTTTCAGAAACTAAAAAAAAAAAAAAAAAAAAAATCCACAAATATGTCTTAGAAATGTAAATAAAAATTAAAATATTCTCATAAAATACGATATAATTTTCTGTAAGAAAATTAATGAAAGGTTTACTCAGAGGGGTCAAAATGACCACTTGATTGCTAGCATTAAAACAACATTACTAATTTAAATATTGCTGGCTTTTAAAAAAAAACTTGTTGCCTTTTGGATTCATATTTTCTAATCCCAGAATACTTTTATTGGTTTCTATTTTTCTTCTCAATCTAATACATACTTCCATGAACCTCCCCTCCTTTTTACTTCTCCTAATTATTCAAAATTCTCATATAAACCTTCATGTCCACTTTTTGTGGTAATAAATATTCATTATGCAACTGAATTTATCTTGTATTTTACTTTTAATCATTATAGTATTCATAGGTTCGAGTTCACAGCCTCCATCCATTTTCCAGGAAATTGACACTTTTACAATGAGGCTTCTCATAGTTGAAAGCAGTGAATGAGTTAAAGCAATAATAATTTATCACTTTTTTACACTTAAGTGTTATTGGAGATTATCAGAGATCAAGCAAAAGAAAGAAAAAACAGAACAAAGTATTGTAGATTTGACTAGCAAAGAATAAATTATGAAATTGTTGTCAGATAGCATACAAATGAGCAAAAGCCCTAAACACATAAACTTATAAAGTATTTGTACCAGACGGATTTGATTTGCAACTCAGCTGAATTTTGTCAGAATCTGATTTTGTCGCAACAAACCTTTTAGAGAAAAACTAAAATTCTTTAAATAGAGAATATTTGGTTCTTTTCCATAAACTGGGCGCAAGCAAAAAATATCGTCAAATAATGCAGGATTCTGCAAATTTCTTTGGAGACTTTTACTAGTGCCCACTAACAGAAAAGTATCAAATATTCTTGGGAAGTTGAGTAATCATTCAGAAATATTATGTAAAAAATTTTCTTTCAAACTAGTTCTATACCAAAATAAAGAGAGAAAAAAAATTAATAAAATGTAATATGCAATTATTTTAATATATGTATACAAGACAAGAGAATGCGACTTTACAATATTTTGAAAGAAAAGGCTTACATTACATTTATGAATTATCAACAATAATTTCATTGCACTATGAAACAGAGCTGCAATGAAACTGCATTTTTGCATTAACAAATAAAGTTAAAATATTCAGGCAGTAAAAATGTATCAAACCAAAGCACCAATTCAAGTTAAGAGATATCTATCTCACACCTCAAAATTTCCTATCATAAAGAAAAACTAAATATTTACAACTCAGGCATTTTTTTTTACAGATATTAAGAGTGAAATATACTTATATCAAGTAACTTATTATTTCAAGGTTAAATTTATCTACTTACAGCAACACTTTCAAAAATATAAATATTTCAAGGCAAATCCAAACTTTAATAAAACGTGTACTCAATATGAAAATAATAATTGGGTTTATATCAACAAATATTTCTTAAGATATAATATGCAAGCCATTAGAAAAAAATTAAGAAAACAATTCATAAATAGTATTAAAATAAATTTTTAACAGGTTTTCAAATTTAGACATTTAAATGTATATATACAAAAATTAATGTTTCAGAATGCAAAAACAATCGAAACAGGTAATTTTACAACATTCTTATAGCAATACATACTTATTGCTATAATATATATATATAGTATATTAGGTATTGCCTAATTTGTATGTGCATTGCCCGATCTTACATCAAATGTCCTTTGAACCTTATAATGGAAGAAGGGAAATATATATATTGAAAAAGTAGAAACCATTTAATATTTTATACATTATATTATACAATATTAAAATGTTATTTTATAATTTAATTATTCCTTAAACATAAGTTCAATTTCTTGATTTCTTTTTTTAAATATAAAAATCAAGACTACAACTTTTTCATATTAATGAAACCTTTTTTTTGAAAGAAAAAAAAATTAACATAATCCTTAATTTTTTTTTAAAAAAATGAAATATTAATCAAAAAAAAATTAAATAAATCTATGAAAAATTTCATTTACAAAAGATTAAATTTTTTCTTGTGTATAGTGAAAAAAATCTATGAACATGCCACGAAAGTTGTCCCATTTCTACTACAATTCTACTTCACTCCATTTGGGTTACAACAAAATTTAAGAAGCTCTGCATTAAACAATTAAGTGAAAACTAGAAAATTGCCTTTTTGTAAAGATTATATATAACATTTACACACATATATATACATACATAGCACTTCATTATTAACTTCTTTTAATTTAAATACAAAGAAACAATTGATGAGAGAATTTTAATGCAAATTTAATTCATTGCTTTCAAAATTAAAATCTATCATATTAAAATATCAAAATAATAATAACTTCCTACAAGTATATAGATAATATTTATTGCATTATTTTCACAGCAAAAAACAAAAAGGTTCATTTTTTTTCAAGCATTATGAAATAGGTCTACAAATGAATCAAAATTTCATACAAATAATAAATGAATTCTGACACAAGGTGGTTAGAGAACAATTCGTTGTAATAATAAAAAATATTTTTTTTTTTTTGAAATTTTATATATTTTCTTAACTTGAACCAGAAACATCTAATACTGCCTATATTCACAGAATTGGAAAAGGAAAGAAATTTAACACATCTTATTACATAAATTTATACAATTTATTGAAGTCCTTAGTAATTGGAAAGTGCCAAAATGAAAAATCCAAAACAAATTAAGTCCTAATTTTCTTTTCTGCCATTTTCAATTCAGTCACAATTAATTTTAGTCAGGGGAAAAAAAAAACAAAACAAAAAAAAAAAAACAATCACTTTAAAATAATTTTAGACACGAATTTATAAAATTTCTGTTTAATAAAAATTTAAAACTATGAAACAAATAAACAAGATCTACATAAACTCTCAAGATCTGCAAAACATAATTTTAAATCAAAATTTTGTCACCGCTTCATATCCATGGAATATATTTAAGAAAAGCATACATAAAAATGCTTTAATTATCAATCAATTATACATTAAAATAATACACATAAACATATAATACCAATAGTCGATGAAGAGACATTAATGAAATAATTATATTCAAAAAGGAATATATATTTTGAATTAATATTTAAAAAATTGCAATAGCATTGCCTTAAAATAAAGCTGTCAAGAAAAAAATTTGTGCACATGACATATTTTGCATAATAAAATGTTATTACAAAAATACTAAATACAAGAACAATAATTATTTTTGCTGATACATATAAATTTAAATAAAATTTCCTAGTTTTCCTTTTAACAACTAATTTAAACACTCAACAAACTATTTCACATGCTAAAAGGCATATAATTTTCAAGCTGTTTTAAAATATAGTATTCAAATATATATGTATTAAGTAGAATTAAGGCTACGAAAATATTACTTCTAATTTTCTTATTATATATATTTTTTAAAAAATCATCCGATCGAAACGCTTATAATTTTTTCTAAATATTTGAAATTAATACATCTGATACACATTTTAAAACAATCCACCCATTGCTTAAAGTAATTAAATAAATTTTCAACCATTTAATAGTAATGTAAAAAAGGGGGGATTTAATTTCATTTTAAATCTGTAAAGCATATTTTTATATCTAGATGTTAACACATAACTATACAAAAATTCATTTAAAGAAAATGAAAATATTTTAATACCAAATGAACATAACTAAAGTAACCATGTTTATTCCTTTAAAATAACTGCAACATTTGAAAAAATATTACTTGATAAGCAATGAAATAAACTAAAAGTGTATTAACAAATATTTTGATAATTAGCTAGGGCAGTCCATTCCAAGCTGAATTTTTCTCAGAATACAATCTGTTGACAATGTCTTCGGTCTGTATTATTCTGAAACAGAGAAGGCAACTCTAAAGGGATCTCATCCCAGCCTCTAACTATTGGATAACTCTGTTTTTCACTGGGTAAAAGTTTTAGGGGAAGAAGGAAAATTTCATAAACAAAGGCATAAATTGAAGAAAATGTTTCTCAAATGTAGTTTTTTTTTTTAATGCATATTGATCCATACTTCCCACAGCATCACAGAAACAAAAAAAAAAAAAAAAAAAAAACACATGTTTGAATGCAAATAGTTTGATTGAACTACAGTGAGCAATGAATGTAAATTAATAAGAGAATTATCAAGAAAGCTTATGAACTTACTGAGATAATGAAGTTTAAATTAACTAGCACTGTTACGTTTTAAAGAATCAATATACTCTTGTTGGGATTCAGCTAATACTTTAGCCAAGATGCCAGAATCTTCCCAGTCGCTTAATCCAAACACAGATGGTGGGAGCTGATTGAGAAAAGATGCAGTTTCAACCAGTTCAAACCCAGAATTTCCTATAGATGAGCCACTGGCACCAACATTCTCTTCTTGTTTTTTATATACACTATACCTGTCATCATTATATGAAGAGGTGCCAGCCAAAGGAGATTTTGATTCTTTTTCACTTATGTGACTGTCACTAATCTTTGGACTTGACGAGGCAGAATTAGAACATCTTGATCTGGACAACATTCTGCTTGACTGTGGCGACATACTACCAGAAAATCCATCCATCAAGCTGGAACAACTGGTAGCAGTCGCAGATGGTGCAACATTCTTCGAACGACTTTTAGCTTCATTCTCTCTCAACCATTCCAGGTAAGATTCCCTTGCAATTTGTTCTTCAATTGCTTCATTGGTGGCTTCCCAATCAGTGGCTCGTAGTTTATCTTCAAGCATTGCTTGTTCTAGTTCCAGATTTTCCGAAGCTCTTATGGCATCATTAACCAATGTTTTATTCATAAGGTCAGGTTTAAAAGAAGGCAAGCCCAGACCAACTCCTATAGTGGCCTTATAAGGATCAACGATAGAATTGTAGTGCACATTTCTGTGGTAGCTTAAGCGTATAGGCTCATTATCTGTTTTCTGGGAGCCATGAAATATATTGATGGGCTCAGAGCTGTAGTGGTATACTTCAATGTGCCTATTAAACATTTCGGACATAGCTTGCATCTCAATATGATTTCCATGGATATGATCACTTCGCTTCCTTTGTAGATATTTTTCAAAATCTTCAGTAACATATTGGGAATAATAATCAGAATTTTTAGCCATGTAATCCATGCATAATTTCCGGATTGCCGAATGCATTTCTTGGTCTCCATAAACTTGGTCAGCAACAGCTCTGAACATACAAGCTCCATCTTCACCCATTTTTTTAATGGAATATCCTTTCTTCCTCAATTTAGCTTCAAACATTAATTCCTTCTCTCGCAGTTCTTCTTCTGTCATTTGGTCAAATGAACGATCATATTCATCTCCACTGTTATATCCAGAAGGATCCTCTTCTTGACCCTCAGCCACTTCTCCTTTGCTGTTATTATTTTGCCTTTCTGGAACTGTACTTAAGCCTTGTACTTGTGAAGGCCCAGGAATGGAATAAGGAATGGATGAATTCCCACTCCTATGAGAATGATTAGAATGAGTGCGAGCTTTTCTCACATTACGATGAGGAGATGTCTGATGTCGTCTCTTTGAATGGCTTGGTCCAGATTCACCATTTACATATTCATCAAATCCTAGGCTAGATGAATGTGCAGGCCTTTTCTCTTCTCGAGAAGTGTGTAAGGGCCAAGTTGGAGGGGATGTTCTGGATGAAAAATTGAACCGTTCTCTGCCTTCAGGAGGATGTGAAGTGTGTCCATGATTATCACTTGAATAATTATGATTAGCTGAATCAGCAGGTTTTTCAGCTTCACCTTTCTGCTGAGTAGTTTTTTTCTTTGGTAAAATAGTCATGGTTGCTAAGTATTAAAACATAATTTTCAGAAAACACTAATGCTCTGAATTTAAGAGTTCGAGAATTTCTGAACTTTTGTTTTCTACAAAGCCTTGTATAACAGTTAACCTATAAGAAAATGAAAAAATTTAACAAATATCACACTTAAAATAATATGCATTCAAATCTTAATAATTACAATACAAATAATATATTAATTTTTCCATTAGAATAACAATGTCCTTAAAATTCTTCAATAGCAGTCAGTGGAAATACATTAAAAAATTATTAAATGCTAGCTGTTTGCTACAAAATATTATATTAATGTTTGACTTTTGATTTAAATATTTTTTTTTAAACTTTCAAATGTACTGA
Source organism: Argiope argentata (assembly GCA_026289955.1). Taxonomy (NCBI): domain Eukaryota; kingdom Metazoa; phylum Arthropoda; class Arachnida; order Araneae; family Araneidae; genus Argiope; species Argiope argentata. The sequence continues at coordinate 795,662 of JAOUZG010008838.1, read as the reverse complement.
ATTAATGAGTATTTAACCACTCTAAATATTTTTGTGTTCTCATAACACCAATTATAAAGATTGTAAAAATAATAAGTTGACAGATAAGATTATTGGAATTTAAAGCATTGACATCAAATTCATGGTAAAGATAAAAAAATTGCCTATAAAAACAATTTTTGTATTACATGTGATTACATGAAAAACAAAAATAAATTCCATAAATTAAAAATAGCAAAAGGTGGGTAAATTGTTTTGAATGTTAAACAAACACACAAAAAAAACATAACATTATTAAATCATAGGTTACATAAATGTGATGTATAATAATGTTTATTTTCAAAAGAATATAAATTCCTAGTTTTGATCTTAATAAAACTTACACTTCAAATATATAATTTGGAATGAAAATTTTGATATTTAAAAGGTAGTTCAAGTGAATTAAAGCTCATTACAATAAAGTAATTTCATCAAAATAATAATAAGAGTTATATATTTATTTAAACAGATTATATATATTAAATTATACTAGTTAAGTTTAACTTAGGATTCATTTAATAGATTTGCTATCATTCCAGGGAGGAGAAATTTTAAGGAGTTCAAGACACTGTCATTTTTCTGCTGTCAGGTACACTCCATGGTGATTCTTATAACAAAAATTTCAGCTGCATTTCATCATTAGTTATCAGCATCTAACTTGTGAACAAATGCCACTAAATATTTAGAATGGTAATTAATTACATTTAGACTTAAATTGCTTCTTAAGCTTATTTGGAATCTTTTCTTGCCACCCATAATATTATATTAACTAGAAATCTAACATTTAGAGTTGTGACATGATTGTCCAAAGCTCCAAGTTTCTGTCCTCAAGTGACCAATGGTTAATCTTCATCTGCTTAAAATTAGTTTGTTAAAGTCACTCCTCATTAATTTTTTGGTAGATGTACTAATATGACAATTAAAAAACTTAATGAAATTAGTTCCTCTAAAAGATACCATAAATGGTTAGAAATCTTATTTGCTGTTGACTTTGAGATGTTGAATATTTTATTCATGATGCTACAAATAATAACTCATCATTACAAACATTTGAAGCCTAAAGTGCAGAGATCTACATTTTCCTCTATATGTAGACAAGGAAAATACATAAATCTGTTAACAATTAATCTTCTTTGGATGCAAGCTCAGACCAAAACATAAGTATCCGGATCTTTAGATTATAAATGCATTTTGGCACCAAAGGACCCACTGCATGTATCATAAATTTCACATCACTGACAAAGGTAGTTTAAAGAAAACAAAAAGTTTTATCAATTCTTTATAATAATTTTTAATTGGTTAAGAAACTAACTGTAGTTATTTACATTGATAATGGTACCTTCTTTTTAATATCTTTATAAGTTTAATAATTGCATCAATTGAAATTCCAGTTTTACATTGGTCAGTATCAATGAATCTCCCATATTCCTTGAAGTATTTGAATAGCTGAATATTTTTGAAAGTTCTTATCTAAATATACACCAGCATATTAGTGATAAGAGTTCCTTTTTGCACATTTTTTTTAAAAATGTGCACATGTATTGTAACCAGTATTTAAACAAGTTATGTCTAAACACAGTGCAATGGTTGATATTGATATGCTTTAGTTTTCAACATTTCATAAAGTGCTGTAAGAATCTCCTGTTCCACATTGATAATTGAAAATAGTTGAGAAATTCCTTATCCAGAAATCCCCTCATCTGTTGCAATAATAACAGGAATTTGTTGTCTCATTAAATAAAAAGAGTAATACCATTAGATAAAAATAGCAAACTTAACCTTTTTGATGGTTTATTTTTGTGTTCTTTTTGCTATTTTCTGAGATCAAATTGACTTTGTACTTATAGCAAATTAATCAGTAGTGTATCCAAAGTTTTGGTTGTTTCTGCTATAATGTTAACTACAATGTTTGCATTTTGTCCCTTAGGTGCATTTCCCTCAGTTCCTACTTTTTGTACACTTTCTTTTTCTGAACATGAATAGCTGTCAGCTTCAATATCAGTAGACGATTCAACTATAGAATTTTCCAATTCAATTTTTCTATTATTGCCCTTTTTTTCAAAATATTTTCCTCTCTAATAGCAAGTGTTGCAATAATAGGAATAACTTAATATGAATAACTGATAGGATATTAACAGGAATAACCTGTTAATATCCTATCAGTCATTCATAACTACCAAACCCTTCTTTTGCTATTAAAAAAATTCTTGCCTTTTTGCATTATTGATATATGATTCTAGCATCAAGCTTTTTTCCCTTTAAAAGTTGTCATCTTTGAAGAACTTTTCAAGCTTTATTTGGCAGTTTAACTTATATCTCGTTAGAAATGGAACAAATATGAGGATTTAAAAATTTATTTATAAAATTATAGAAAGTTGGACACACATGGCCTTTAAAGTGAAAATTAAAATAAAAAATTCAGCTATAATATTAGAAATCTTACTACTGTTGAACTACTTCTACATAATTTTTAAATGTGATAATATTTAGCTTTTGTCCCCTTCATCTAAGGGAACAAAATGGGAGGGCAAGAAGATATTTTCTAATTTAAAAATAAGCATTGCCCTGATGAAATTATCTATAAATTATACATAAAAAATAGGAATACAGTTAAAAATTCTCATTCAAATTGCAATATTAATTTTCTTTCAGAACATAAGTTGTAAAGAATTTAAGTCCTATTCATTAAGAAGGTTATTTCTTCATGTTCTAAAAACATTTACAAAAATATGGATTTGTTAAGCTCCCTTCATCTCTAATTTTGGAAATTACATATTTTAACTTTAACCTCCCTCCCCCAATTTTTTTTTAAAGTCTTTTCATCTATAGATCTTTTATAGGTGAAAAAGTTCATCAAGCAGAACAGCCCAGTCAAGTGATAAATCTTGTATTAAACAATTAAGAAAATAAAAGACTACAAAATGGGTAATAAATCTAAAACATTTGCAAAGAAATAATCTTCTTTAGAAAAGTTATTGATGACAAGCAATATAATAGAGAATAAAATAAAGATACTTTAAATTGTATATATTTTTTAAAACTAATCACAATTATAATCAATAAGTAAGCAGCAAAATATTAACTTTTGAGGAGGCCAAATGAAATAGGTCTCTTTGAAAGAATCCAAGGGGAAATTTCACATAATTTCTACTTAAAAAGATGATGTATGCATGCATTTGAAAGAAGGTATGACTGAGGGCCAAATTTTTTTTTTAAGACTGATTTTTACTATGCCAGAATCTAACTAAATTTTGTCTATCCATATCAGTTATGTTTAAACATAAAATACTTGAAATAGAAAAATCAGATTTAAAAACATATGCAATATAAATTACATAAAATGAATGCATTTTTCGTATCAGTGGATGGATGTAAGAAAATCTATGAAGGTTGGGGGAAGATTAATCTATGATACATATAATCGATAATAACTCAACATAAGAATTCATTGCAGAATAACAGTCATTAAAACACATTGGCAAAGCTACAATTTATCTTACAAATTAAATGATCATTCATTTATGCATTCTCTACTTTCATAATTCAGCTTTTCCAAAGCTTAAAAGATTAATAAATGCATATCATACATTTCATTCTCTACAGATAAGTTCTAAAAGGAGGGGACAACAGATATATCTAAAGACTTTAAGGGTAGCAGAAAATGTATAAATCCTGGTTATTCACCAATTCCAATGATTTTAAGTATTCTGAAATTTCTTTAAACATTTTTCTTGAAAAATCATAAATATTTAAAAACAGTTTTTGCCTGCAGACACCACATGTTTAGCATCAAAAAGTTTCTTTCATTTTCAATTAATCTGCAAAGAAGATTTCTGATGTCATTAAATTATATAATTGCTATATTAACCATACCAGCAATATAGAAAAACTGAATTCAAAAAGAAAAAAAAAGCTTTTTGCAAGATATCAGGATGAAAAATCAATAAGGTGTAAGATTTGAAAAGCAGAAACTTCAGACAGACATAGTCATGACAGACCATAGTTTTAGAAATTCCATGCTCACCTACTGCATCGATTTTTACAAGCCTCTTTAAATTACTCTACACAAATGCTAGCATTATCAAGTAATGCTTTTAAACTAACACATACATTTATTCTGATTTCAGCATTTTGCAGCAGACAATAATGGTACTTAAAAGTGGTGGTGGTTCTAAAGTTGCATGATCCTGATTTCAATAGAATAAAGTATGCTTTTTTTTATAGTACAGTTTTCTGAAATAAATTTTTATTCTGCTTCCTCATTTTGAAAAATATATCAGGATCATATAGAACACATTTTAACTATGGAAAATTATTCAATATGTAATTTTACATGTAATAAAATTCAGAGTTCCAATTGTTTTTGGTCTTCAGACTAAACTTTTGAATAACTCCTTTTCATGATAATAAATATCACAGTTCTGAAATTTTGTTTATAGTTTTTATATAAAAAATCTGCCAAAATGTATTTGAACTTAAATCTTTGTTTGAATATTATATAAATGTAATCAAAATTAGTATATATATATATATATATATATATATATATATATATATATATATATATATATATATATATAATGCAATCTATTTAGGAGCAATATATTTAAAACTGACAGTTAGAATTTTCAGACTAATAAAAAAGTAAAAGCAAATCAAAGTGAAAAAGAAACAATTTAAAACAATTTTTTTCTCTAAAAAAACAATATTTTCATGATAAAATAAAAAGTTATTTAAAGCATTTAAATTAAAAAAACATATCATAAGTAGATTATTATAACTAAATTAATCATACATGATCACAAGCAGAAAACTTTGTTACATATACTTAATTATCCTTTAAAGTTTAAAAATAAAAAATGTAGTCATGTTTTTGACATCATGCACATACATTTACTATTCAAAATAAATGAATAAAATTTTAAAAACTAAAAGTTATTTTCTGTAATATTTTCTAATTTTGTTTATTTATTTGCAATAAATTTTTGTTTATTGCAATATATATTATGTGAAAAGCTTAAGAAATATCCAAGAAATAATATGATAATACAGAACAGACTGATGCATTGGAAAAGACTCAATATTATTTTAAATAAACCAATAAATTCAATTTAAGTAAACAGTTATTCTCGTTAGTTAATTTACAGCTTTAAACAAGATGTTATTTTATATTCTACCAATGAAAAAAAAATAAAATAAACTAATAGAATACATAAAATTTACACAAAGGAAAAGAAATACAATTTTTTTAAAGATAATGTGAAAAAAAAATAAGTGCAACTTACTATGAATTCATTATATCATTGATGTAGCTTATCCCATTAAAAAAGATATGCATACACAGCATTTATACAGAAATATGTATCAAAAACTAAAAATAATTTTTTTTTTTGCCACAAGAAACGTTTATCTTAATATAAGAGAATGTTAAAAATTTTATTGATTTTTTTATTGTTTACTACTGCTTATATTACGATCATTTATAGGTCATTTCTATTAATATCAAAATTCAGAAAAACAATACGAAAATATATCACTGATTACTAAATGGCACACAATAAGCCTAAATATTTAATTGTTGCAAGCTTAAACTTTTTAATTATGACTAATCACGCACTACCAATATGCAGATGATATACCTATGAATTGTATGTTAGTCTATATTTACTTTAATAATTTATCATTTGTGAGAAATTATTCAATTAAATATCATTGCCACAAAAATTAAGTTTTTTAAAGGGAAAACTTTTTTTTTTCTTCCTTTTAATCGTTAGCAGTTTATATGATTAAAATAGGATCAAATAAACGTATTTATAAGGTTTAGTAGTACTTTCTAGAACACAGAAGTAAATATAACTTCACAATTTTTAAATGAATGAAAATTGTATTAATTATGAAAAGCAGAAAGAAAAGGATCACGAATGAACAAAGAAACGATATGAAAACAAAGAAAAAAATAAAATCCGATCCATAATTTGAATTGGATAATTCATGGCGAGGTCAAGTAGACATGGCGGTTTTGCCCACTAGGCCATCATTAGAGTACATATTTCTATGCTCTGTTTCAAATGTTAAAAAAGAAACACTAAATTCATTCTAAAGGAATTAGGTTTCGTTAAGAAACATATAAAAGCAAAACGATTAAAAATATATCAATTACAGTACAATATTTTAGTTTAATTACATAAGGGTGAAGCACAGGAAATAATTTTTACTTCGTCACTAAATACAGTATATGTTCACCAAATGCAAACACATACTTACGCAGATTGGTTTCCAAATTTGTTAATTATTAACTCTAGATAAAAGAATATTTTGCTAAAATTTTCAACTACTGCTTCGTTTCACGACTACAAACAGCACTTCACTTCGATCATTGTAAACATTGTTTTTTCAGAGAAAACATATGAAAATAATAGAGACTACAAAGTCTGTTCCCCTCGTTAATAACTGAGCGTAAGCTAAAGTTGGAATTTCGATTGTTAGCCTTACTTGCTCTTATTTTTCGTTCTTATATTTGTCACTAGATGTCGCATGAAGAATACGCCTTGAGGATTGGTGGAATGAAAGTGTCTACGTCATATTTTTCTCTAATCCAGATAATGTAATTTCTCAATTCTTACGTCACTTTTTTTTTTTCAAAACAGAACTCCTTCCCAAGAAAGTAAATATTGTGTTGCGGCATGAATGAGCAAAGCATTGAATTGTGAAGAACTGCGATTCTGGAGCATAAGCTGGAGAACATACCTCCATTCATTCATTCTATTGAATTGTGTAATTGATTGATTAATACATTTGATATAATCATTGAAGTTTATTTCTATCTCAATACTTAAATTTCTTTTCTAAAAAGTTAGTCCTATATTTTGCATTTCTGGAAAAATTTATAATAATTTCTGGATTTTATATTATCTTGAATTAGAAATTTTTACGTCGTTGCTTGATTTCTGTAATCAAGTTAAATGGTAGATAATTGTTGTCCACCAATTTAATAAGTAATCTTGCTCTTTGCTGTCATTCATTCTCGTGGGGAAAGTTGTGCAAATCATTCAGTAACTTGGGTGGGGATAGGCAATGACAGTATTATATTCTTATAAAAATTTGCATTTTCTATTAAAATGTTGAGAAATCTTCAATTTTTTAAACGAAAAAGAGATATGGGATTACGACAGGGATATTTATTATTGCTTCTTATGACATTGTATTAACAAGTATTTTATCTAGTTATTCAGAATTTTGCTGTGATGTAATTAAATATTGTATCCCACTATTTTAATAGGATATGATTATTAGAAAGTAATTTTAACTAGATCCATAATTTTTTTATTTGTTGTATTTCATATGTTTTTATTAATTGGTCAATTCAAACTTGCTTTGCAATTAGTAGATAGATTTAATCATGAACTGAGCCAATATTTTTTTTCATTTACATCTTATGAAATTCCTTTCAAAGGCTACATAAAATCTGTTAAACTGCTGTATAATATTTGATGAGTTTGGAAACCAATTTATTGTTATTTAAATACTTTGAGGCACAGATGCTTTCCAAACCATCTGGAAAACAGGATTGTATAGTTATCCATGCAATTAACCATACATAAGATCTATTATTTTACCTACAGTAATAATATCTTTCTATGATCTAAATATTATCCATCATTTCATCTTTATGAAAATAATTCCAACAATTATTCAATTTAATACCTCTTTTGTTATAAATAATGGACCTTGTGGAATTTCAGTGCTTCATTATGGGTTTTAAAATATTCTCCCTCCATCATTTCATGAGTAACTACTATTTATATACTATTTTTCTAGCTATTATTGAATTTATAACTATATTAATATTAAAAAATCATTAGTTTTCAGATACAAAAATATGGCTTGTGGAAGAAGCTTTTTAAAATTAAGCATTCATTATATTTATTAAAGTTTATGAAAATAATCACGTGCTTTGTTACCTTTTTATTAAATTCCTTTTATTGGAAATGCACCACATATTGTAAAATATTAATTCATTATTTAATCATTTTTTTCTATAAAATGTTATTCTTTAATGATTATATAATCTATATTAATAAAAATGCAACTCGAAATGCGTTGCTAAGCGCACAACTGGAGAACGGCTTGACCGATTCGGCTAATTTTTTTTAAATATTTTCGTTAAGACACGAGGATAGTTCTTATTAAGAGAAAAGTAAAAAAACTGCATGGAAAATAGTTAAAACAACACTTTTCTTACTTTCCCGCTTAAAATCTTCATTTCCTTCCCCCACACCAACTGAGTGAGATAGCAGGAAGTAATAAATTATGATTTGTTTAGAAAGAAATACCTGGAGTCCGTTGGTTCTCATTTATAGATAACAGGATGTTTAAAAAAGAAAGAAAATAGTTGCTTTTATTATTAGTCCGTATGGATATTTAATCTATGTCTGCTCAAAATAAAGTCTGGGCAGGGAAGAAAAAAAAAGAATAACATAGGGGAAAGTGGGTGTGTAGAAAAAGTAGTGAAGAAAAAAAAAGGATAGAAAAAAGAAAAGAAGTGTGTGTGTGTGTGTCACCATTATTACCTCTGTGCGCAGCATTTTCCAAGCTGTTTTTAAACTTTTGCAACTCTTGAAAACCTATTGTGTCTTTATTTGTTAAGTGTGTTTACAGTTATCTCATTATTCTATAAAACCATAGAATTTTAGACCTTTCCCTCCACCATTTAAGTAAAATATCAATTCCGGGGCAATCATTGCTCGGATAGAAAGAGAGAGTAGTACAATGAACAGAACATCTGAAGAAAATAATACTATAAATGAATTATATGATTATCAAAATTTGTTTGATTTTAAAATATTTTGGTGAAAAACTTGTTATGAGACACAGCTACAAAAAATATTATATGAAAATTTTAGCGAGCATTAATACTGGCGAACCGACTGGTAGCCAAAGGCGGCTAGTTGTTATAAATATATTTGGGATTGTGGGAATGTATACCTCAAAACAATTTCTTATTTTAAATTTTAATTAAAAATGGTACTTTTGAGTTAGCTGGGCGCAAGTGAAAAGTGTCAAATAATGTGGAATTCAACCAAATTTCTTACAGCAATTTTAAAGTGAAAAATTGCCAAATAATGTAGAATTCAACCAAATTTCTTTGGCAGTTTTTCGCTTACGTCTTGCTAATGAAAAAGTACCTTAAAAAAATAAATAAGTTGTTGGTAATTTTTTTACAATGCCTCCTCAAAATATAACAATATTAAAATGCTTTTTGTATCATTTTTAATTTAAAAAAATTCAATTATACAAACTTTAGCCACATAATTTTAAAACCTAATTAATTTTTAGAAGTTTCATGTGTATTTTCAAAAAAAAAAAAAAAAACGCCATAAGAATGCTGTGCAAATATTAAGCAAAACATTAATGAATATTAAAAGTTTAGAATTCTGAAATAGCACCCTATTATTAATAATATTCACCATTAAATTGACTGATATTTCTTTATTTTAATACATAAAAAAATGAAATATGTAAAATAGTGAAATTACACTCCTGTCCTTAACACAAACCAGTACTTTCCATTGGCGAGGCATCTATGAAAAATTGGCAAATAATGTGGAATTTCACCAAATTTCTTTACTGATTTTTTGTTGATGCTCGGCTAACGGGAAAGTGTCCACAAGTTATTATTAGTAAATCAAATTTCTAGAAAGCAAGTCATATAATTAATTGTGAAAAGAATTTTTAAAAGATTAAGATGCAGGTGACATCAGGAAAGGGGCAAATGATACAGTTTTTAAAGCTGGAAATAAGGTTTTATTGCTATAGACTAGAAGAAGTGGAAAGTAACCATTTTTTGCAAATTTTTTGGAAAGCTGATAGAAAATAAGGTAAATGTATACTATATGAACAGACTGTGGCAAGGCCTCTGAAGTAGTATAATTATATACTTGTTAAAAATTAAAGCTTGAATATATTTTGCTGAAAAAATCATTAAGAACTATTATATGAAATATTTAATCAAAAAATTTAAGATATCAATCCCAGAAAATTGGCTATTACCAAAAATTGGCAAATATAATATTCAAGCAATTGTCATGATAATTTTAAAAGAACAGCTTATTATCATTTAAGGATGAGAAGTAAAGTAGTCTAGAAATAAATTATTTTTTGTGAGTAGAATTTATTATTGTATCACATCTATAACAACTTGGAAACAATATAATAAAGATCTGCAATATTTTATTGAATATGGGAAAATTTATTTTAAAAACATACAAAATTTAAATTTAGACTTTTCACTAAAAATAGATTGATAGAAAGGACAAACGCTATTTAAATAATAGAACAAAATAAAAAATACTAGCATAAAATATAGATTTATTTAAGAAATCATGAAATATAAAATAATTTTACTAAGAAATAATGAAATATGAAATTGGTTATTAGATTCTGCATATTATTTTACATTTTATTTTGAATATTCATGATTTTTTGTATACAATTGTCAGTTAACTAATTTAGTTAATCTCTTTCAAATAATATGTTTTATAATAGCACATCTAATGCCATTTAAAATACATCAGAGAAGAATTTTTCACATTGCCTTCCTTAGTTTTTAGTAATTATTCAAATAATTTTTCAAGTAGGTTACTCTTATTTCATGGTAAACATCTTGTATTAGTATTTAGTATTGCCCTCATTTTAATAAATAAACTTCTATAAGCAATAAAAAATGACATTAATTATTCTAATAAATAAAAACACTACAAAATTCTGTTCTTTATTAATATTGAATGTTGTAGATTTATATATTTTGCTGTCTTAGCCTCTGCACATACCTTTAAATATGATGGTCAATTTGTTATATCTTAGATTTAGTATTTTTATTTTATTAATTTCTACAAATGTATGTTTTTAATTATCTTTTGTGATTCCAATATGCCCAGCAACCATGTTTAAACTCAATATTAATGAAGTAGATTCATGTTTATACACAATATTAATGAATTTTTTTTTTTTCATTTCTGTAAATTTGTGAATAACGTATTAAAAGTTATGACACATATAGGAACCTAATCAATTTTCTTTGATAAAGTATAGTATTATTCCATGTTTTTAATTGCAGAATTTTTTTTAAGTAATCATTTGTTGACTAAGAAATAAAAGTTTTGTCAAAAATCGACTTGCAGCTTCCTTCTTAGCTTATTCTCTAGGTAACTGCCTAGTTGAGAATCTGCCATTGATGTAATGAGAAATTCTTCTCTTGAAATTATTATATTCTTGTAATAATTTTCAGTCAAAAGAAATTTAACCCTTTTTTTACTTTTACCACAAGATTTTAAAAAAAATTATTACTAATGAGACTAATTTATCAGCATTCTATTTGAATGTTAGAGTTTCATTTTTTTAATCAACTTCCTTATTGTGGTACATTCAACTACCTAATTTCATTTATGAAGTCTTCAATTATATTTATCCATATTTCTTCATTAAATTTTGAAAATCTATGGTCATTAAATTCAATTTTTTTCCTACGCTAGCATATGACTTGTTCCATACTTCTGAATACTATGAAGTGAATTAAGTGTGTTGGACTCTTTCCTTTTGATTTTTTGGAACAAAAATTTTGCATGCTTTTACACTTTTACTTTTATACCAAAATGCATTTACATTCTTTTTGAATTATCATACTTGTATGCATAGGAATATACAGGTTTGCAGATATTGAATCTAGTTATCTATTTGGCCCAATTTGAATATACATCTTGTAGTCAATTTTGATAATATTGAATGTCAGTTTTGATACATTCTGGTAATAAAATCATTTGTTAAATTTTATCCATTTAAGTCTGTGCATTTTTCAGTTGTTTTTCCTGGTGTTCAGATTGATAGATTTTGTTTAAAATGTTATAAAAATTTGCAATCTTTTTGCTATGAAGACACTAAATTTCATCCATTAATTTTGTTTATAGATTAATAATCATAATTCCATTTTTTTTAAAGGAAAGAGAAAATTTTTGTGTTCAATCGAAAGCATTTATTGAAATCTTGAGGTCAGACTTTTTAATGTCTCCAAACAGTTATTTATTTATTTATTTATTTTGTATTAAATTAATGAAAAAAGGAATGGAAACTCTTTAATTCTCCTACTCAATTTTTTACTGTCCTAGAATTGTGCACACACCATGCCTTGTCTATTCCATTTATGCTTTTGAACTACAAATAGAATAAATAGCCTTCTGGTGTGTGTGTGTCTAAGGGTCCAGTTGACAAAATGCTAGCCTTAGCCTAAGAATGATTTTTAATTATAATCTGAAAATAGTATTTAAAGAAAAAAATTAACACAATATTAATTTTTTATTGGTATTTTTTTGATAAATTTTCTAAATTATTGCATTTGTTTATACAAGCATCATTTTTTTAAAAAAATAATTTCACCTTTCCTTTTTCCTTTTATTCGGTCAGGTTAACGTAATGTCTTCAAAACTACAAGAAATCAAAGCAAAAGCTTTGGCTGAGAAGAAAAAGCAAATTAGTTCAGCCAAAGGGAATGTTGAATCTTGCTTCTTCCGTCAGCTCAAGGAAGCATCACTTCATCCAAGAATCATCAAACAAGCTCGTAAAAGTGGAGTTCTGAATTTGTCAAATCGTGGCATTGCTGAAAGTAATTATTGTGCCGCAACTATTTGAGTGTGATGTATTTTTAATTTTATAACATTAATAATTTTTATATCTGATATCACACTGAATGTGGGGTCCATAATACTTATTAAATTGGGCATTTAATTACTAGTCATTAAATCACCACTTACATGGCTATGTCATGGTTAGTTAATTTTCTTTATATTCATTTTCTACTTTAAGATTGTGATAGACAGTTTTCCAAAATTAGGTTGTATAATATTCATAAAATGTAAGTATCAACATCAAATAAGTTACTAATTATTTTTTAAAGAATTATGAATAGTGTTTGAATAATATGAATATGATTGACTAAGAAAAAATTCTCTTAATTTTTTTTTAAATTCTGAATTTAAAACAGCATTTTAAAGTATGTGTAGCTACGAAATTTGATTAATTGTTATATTATATGTTTAAAATCAAGATGCCTTTAATGAATTTATTTCAAATTAAGTTGCATTTTCTTTTAATTTAAGAAAATAACTGAATGATATCTTTTAGTGCCTGATATTGTATGGAATATAACAAGTTTAACAGCTGAAGAAACAAAAGAATTGTCAGTCTCGATTGATTCTAGTGAAGATGATAAGTGGTGGGATTATGTTGATCTGACAAAGTTAGTCCTTGCGTCAAACACTTTGAGATCTGTTTCACCACATATTTCTAATTATAAACGTCTGAATGTTCTTGATGTAGGTATTTTTTTGACTAATAGTTTATGTTTAAAGATATTTATTTCTTAAAAATTATTTTTTATGTTAATGCAGAAGAATGTGAAATAAGCCAATATTGTATGTCCTATAAAAAAACTTTTCATGATATATTTTTTTAAAGTTTTATTTTATGAATGTAATGCCTCTGCTAAGAAATGTCTCATATATTATTTATTTTGTCAAGGAAATAATATAACACATACCTTACATTTACAAAAAGGTATTTCTCATTAAATAATTTTAACTTTCATTGAACTGCTTTTTTTTTCTTTTGTATTAATGAACCTTAGAAGATGCATGAAAATTAATAACAGTGATTTGTTGAAAAATGAATAACAGTGATTTGTTGAATAATAATAATAATAATAAAGCAGAATGTATTATGTAAGATTAAAAATAATTTTTACATTCTAAAATGAGAAAGTTTTATTTATATATTTTACATAGCTACTGTCATCTTGCTTTTTATGAGCATATTTCTTATAAATAATATCATTTAAATTGGTAAATTATGAGAATAATGTGGAATATATATATATATATATATATATATATATATATATATATATATATATATATATATATATATATATATATATATAAAGAAGAACTGAGTAAAGTGCTAACCTATTAAAAAAAATACTAAGTAATTAAAAATTGTTATAGTTACAAACATGACTTTTATTTTCTGAATAAAAATTGTGTTAACCATAACCTACAAAATAAAGAAAGCTTGAGCATTAAAATTGATACACCTATTCAACATCTGTAATATTAGATTTTTGTATTTGTACCTATCAAATTTGAAGTCAAATCCAACAAGAGATTGACCATCTGTCAGTCTTATATCATATAAGCATGATAAAAATGCAATGGCTCAAATATATAAAATTTGATATGGATTTAGGGCTACAAATTAAGACTTATATCCAATTTTTGTTTTGTCGGTTTGAGAAAATGCATTGAGAATGCAAGGTTGATTTTCAGATGCTATTAGCTGCATGCCAGGGATTAATTTCCTAATTATTCATCTAGATTGACACTGTAAGCTCAGTAAAAATGTTAAATTTACAGCAAAGATTAATTTTTTAAAACTATTGTACACCTGTGCTATGTGAGGCATTCTCTAAAATAACACCTTTATTAGAAAGTATATGAAAAAATTTGGAGAAAACTTTCCTTATTCCACTCCATCTTATTAATATCTGTCTTTTTTACAAACACTTTTAGATAGACATTTAATTTAATATATTACCTTTTCACTAAATTTGTAGTAATTATTTTTATTTTTGATTTATTTTGTAGTTGCATGATAACTGCTTGTCTGATTTACCTTCCAGTGTTGGAGAACTTACTTGCCTTACTAAACTGAATATTAGGTATGCTCATATTATATTTGTTGTTTCATTCACTTAATTTGCTTTTACTTTTGCTGCCCTTAATTTAGACTTTAATTAGAAAATAGTAATTACTCTTATTTATATCTGTAGTCCCCCTTTCTAAAACTTGGATGCTTAAGACTTTTTTTGGAATGATCTAAATATTTTACCTGTAAATCTTCATTTTACTGTTTTCTGAAATATGTATAGTATCATTTAGTATTTTAAAACATGTTGACATTTACATATAAGGATATTACATTTTTTTGTTTATTTCAGAAACTTTTAAATATTATAATATAGATTAATAAGTATTATTGTATTATTCAAATAAGTATACACAAACTAATAGGCAGCTGAATAATTTTTAAATACTTGAAATTTTGTAAAAAAATTACGAAGAAAATTATATGTATGTAACTCGATTTTAAAAAAATATTTACATATAAATTTAAGAATATTGCATTTATTTTATATTGTCAGCTCATCTGATGCATATATTAATATTCTTCTTTTTTTTTCTTCTCTTTGTTTTAATTTTATTCCTTTATACAAAAAGTTAGATGGAATTGCCTTTCCTTTTACTAGAAATGATAACATTAAAATTTCAACTAATAGTTTTCTTTATAATTTAAATGATTCTTTTCTTTTCTTTCTATAATTTCACTTTCTCATATATGAAGTATAGAGAAAGTATTTTAATTATTTAAAAAATTCAAAGTTAAGATTTTGATGAATCTTTACATTTCAGACCTTTTAGAATATTATATTTTTATTGTTCAAAGTTTATGTGGTGTAAATGCAACATTATTCCTGCAGAAGTATCCAACTGGCATAAGACTTTCTAAATAATAGTTAAAGATATAATGTCGTGCATATATATATATATATATATATGAAAATTTTAATTATGCTCAAGATAATTTCTTGAAAATGATATATGTATATGAGTGTGCAATACTATCTGTAATATTATGTTGAAATATAATCCTCTAAATAGATAATGTAATGGGCTGTTTAAAAAAAAGACAAATAACAACCTTCTTTTTATAAAAAGGTTATTCATTGCATAGAATTTAATTTTTAATGTTTAATGGACTAAATTATAAAATTATAGCATTATAATAATATAAAATGTTCCTAAGTTATATACCCAGAATTATAACAATCAATATTGCAATTCTAATTTCTTTTCTATTTTTTATTTATTTTTCTCAATCATTATTATTATTATTCCATCTTTCTAAATAAGGTGAAAAGCAGGCAAATGAGAATTTGAAAATGTTAGCTAGTTATTTTATATCTTGTTTGAAATTTTAATTGTTAGATTAAAAATTACAAAAAGTACTAAAAATTATATTCTAAATATTTATTTTGATAAATAATTTTTTTTATGAAATTCATTTTTAGCCGTAATCAGTTTGAAGTTTTACCAGAATGTATTTTTTCTCTAAAATCTTTGAAGTCTCTTCAAGCTCAACATAACAAGCTTCATCATTTAAATGATGACATTGGAAATTTATCATTTTTAGAGGAATTGGTGAGTGCATTAAACTGTATAATATGCCAATCCTGCATTTATGTAGTTTTTATTTTGTGGGGAGACCAATTTCTTTATTATAGAGTGAATAAGTTATAATATCTTTGAATAAGATACTAATTTTAGATTTATGTTAAGAAAATGGTATTTATTTTGATTTATTATAAGAATTAATGAAATAATTGTTAGTTGTCATTGACATTATTCAGAAATGTAGCTGTGGTAAATTTGCCATTTGATATCAGAGACACATGTTTTTATGCTTGCTTTATCTAGGATCGAAGATTCTTGAAGAATTAAAAAATGGAATTGGAATTTTATGTTTTTATCCTAATGAGAGCTTTTTTTTTTATTTTTAACATCCCTATTTTCTTTAGCATGCAATTATCAGCATATATCTTTCTGATATGATATTTTGTTGTTAAGACCAGCTGGCATTTATTTGAATATCAAGAAAGAAGGCAGACAAATCAGAATAATATTAAATAATTAAAAGATTTTGAATGAAAATTATGCTATGTGGTAATCTTATTCATCATTGTAACTGTATAAAAGAATCAGTATTGGGCAAAAACCAAGATGAGAAATAATTAAATGCTATTAGACTTTTATTTAATAGGCATGACAGACATCTTTAGACATGATATAAATTTTATAGACCAAAATGAATCATGATAAAAAAATGACTTGGGGAATTTAAATTTCTATAAATAAAAAAAGAATCATATATTTAATCATTTATTCAAGAAACCAAATATTTTTCTTAAATATGATTAGTTTTCAAACATTTTTTCAAGTAGCATAAGCTTGTTAGTTAAAACATATATATTTTTCAATACTTATTTTATAATATATTTTTTGTTAATTACTGATTTTAAAAGCCAAATTGTATAACATGGAATGTTATGAGATCGCATATAAAATATCATGTTATAAAAATATTTTTGACAAATACTGTACATTTTTTTTCTCAATATTTCTGTAATTGTATTCTGTTATGATTGTAATGCAGAAATTGAATCTATGAATGACCTAAAATGATTTTATTTTGTTTGTAATATGTGTAAGTTTCTGTTTGTATTAGATTCCATATTTATTATCTTTTAGGATTTGTCATACAATCGTTTGAAAAAACTTCCTCACTGCATTGGTTTTCTATCAAGAGTTACCTTCTTAAACCTATCAAATAATGAATTGGCACAATTGCCTGTAGAAATGGGTGATATGATGGGTAATTTTTTTTCTTCATTTGCATTTTATCATTCGTTTATAAAGAATATCTTAATTTTGATTTTATATTAAAATTGTTTGCTTTAAAATATTGATAATCTAATAAGGGAAAGTTTTAATATTCAATAAAATATTTTCTATGATATTTTGGCAGCTTTAAGACATCTTGATCTTTCAAAGAATAAACTAAAGTCCTTGCCATCTTTAATGGAAATGTTACATCATTTAGAACAGCTTTATATTCAGCACAATAATATCACAGAACTACCTATATTTACAAACTGCAAATCACTAAAGGTAAGTAAACATTATGTTATGAAAATTTATTAATAAATTAATTAAATTATTAAAAAAAATTGTTATCTGCTTTATTTTCAGTTTTAAAAAATGTCTTCAAATTTTTAAAGTATGTATTTGTAATGAAAGTGTTATTTATATTCTTTTTAAATCAACTTTAAAATATTCTTGTGTGAGAAGTAGAATTTAAAAAAAAAAGAAAGAAAAGAAAAAGAAAAACCTGTTTTTGTAACTAACCGATATTGATTTTGATATTCTACATATCATATTTTTACTTCTATATATATTTTTTATTTGATGAATTAAATTCATTTTGTATTGCTTTTCTTAATCTTTTTTGATGAAAAACATTCTTCTAAATCAAATTCAATTAGGAATTTGTGTAAAAGCCTTGCATTAATAAATTGCATTAACAATGCATTTCTACTTTTACAATATTTAGATGAATCTTCATTATAATCAATAATTTTTTATTTGAAATCTGTCATGTTTAAAATTTGTTTTGTAAAGAATGCAAAAAGTAAATTAGTTTGATTCTATATAAAAATGTTCAAAATAACAATGTGCAGGATATGAACTCTAAATTGTTCATTAGCTTATTTGGAAATTTTTAGCAGCAAATATATATAAACTTTAAAAAAAAATTCATAAATCTAATCAAAACAATGTAAAGAATTTTATTTTATTTTGTATTTTACTTATTTGTATTTATTCATGTTAAATTATTGTTATTTGTATTTAGTAATTTTAATAATTATTTGTATTTATTAATTTTAATAATTATAATTATTTGTATTTATTAATTTTAATAATTATTAAATAATTAATTAATAATTATTTGTATTTAAATTATTGTTTTGTCATTTGTATTATTGTTATTTGTATTTATTCATGTAATTGCACTGCAAAAAAAAATTATGCAGTCCTCTAGTCCTGTTAGTCATATTCATATTCATTGAAATATTCTTGGCTATCTAATTATAGACAAAATTTTACTCGTCTGTGATAAAAACTAACTTGAACTTTAGAACTATTAATTAAACAATTTTAGATGGCCACATTGAAACAATGCTTCTTTTCTTTTCTTTCTTTCTTCCTTTTTTTTTACAGAGGCTATTGAAATTGTGTAAGATTGTGGTATTCGAAGTTTCTTAACTTTTTTTATTGTAGTTGCAGAAAAATGGCATTTTCCTTTTAATTAAAAATATTTATATGTCAAAAATATTATGCTAAATATAGTTGAAAGAATTGAGAAACTTCAAAAGAAATTTAGACTTCATGATTTTTAGTAGCAATTTAACTGTAATATACTTCATTTAAGTCACTTTCCAATTAAAAATATCTACCTATTTGTAATGGTTCAGATATTAAAGTGGACACCTGTTATATAATAAATATTTTGTATTTGCTCCTTTTTAAAATATTATTGCCCCAATCTTTAATGTTTCACCTGAATTTGTTGTTCTAATAAGCCTTGTCACTTGCATTTGCCACTAACAAATGTTAATTCCATACGGCACATTCCCAAAATGGGTATGGAAATGTATTACCTACAATATCTTTTTAAAATATTAAAATCATTTATATCTCAGTTGATTTTAAAGATTGTTTTATGCAATGCAATGAAAAGCTCTTTGCTGTCTTAAAATGGCTGTAATTTGCATCAATAATGTGTATATACTTATTAATGCTACATATATGTGTAAATGATAAACATTTCTATTTTTTTATAATAAATAATTTCATTATGTTTTAAAAATTTCCTTATATTTGTGTTTTATATATAATTATAACAGCAATATGCAAATCATCTATCATCAATAAGCATATTTGCTTTGATTGCTATAGATTATTAATTTTTTTTCCTATTCAACAATTTCTTACATATTAGCTTAATCTGAATTGTGTTAATATCTAGATTATGAGTATAGTTTTATAAAAAGCTATAAATATTATTGTATTGTATTGTATTTTAAAGGTTTATTTAAAAATTTGTAGAATTTGATAAAGCCATTGCTATAAGACTTCCTTTTTTATAATGATAAATTAACTTCTGTAAATGACTATCAATATTACGTTGAAAAAAATTGCATTATTTTTTAAACTTACTTTTATATATTGATGATAAAAAAATTAATTTTTATACATTTAAGAAATTGTGTATATTGACATTGATTGAGTACATATAAATATTGTCTTTATATTTAATTCTTAATACTGCTTATTTTAAGAGTTTAGTTTCAGATGAACAAGAAATTATATTTTAACTTCACCCTGGTAAATTTAGTTACTAAAGACATTTTTCTGTTTTAGGAAATTCATGCAGGTTTTAATTCTATTGAAACACTGTCAACAGAATTTTTAGAAGCAATATCGAATATTAAACTTCTAGATCTGAGAGACAATAAAATATCTGAAATTCCAGATACTATTTGTTCTTTGCAATCTTTGGAGAGACTTGATATTTCAAATAATGCACTTTCTAGGTGTGTATATTTTATTTTTTAACTCAATTCTCTTTGTATAATTTGCTAGTATCTATTTTCTAGAATATTCAAAACA
>JAOUZG010008838.1:679758-730251 GCA_026289955.1 Argiope argentata | reverse complement strand
AGTTCAATATCTTTGGGATATTATACAATATTTTTGTGCTACTAGGGATTTTGAGTTAATTCTTCAGCCTATTCTACTAGAGATGTTTGAGTTAGAACGTTGAATAACAGGAGCCGATCAGTCACGTTTTCGCATATGACACAGGTCGAAACTGGGATATCTAAAATTTTCCCCCATGCTTAATATTTGGGCAGTGTACATGGGATCTGATGTTGTGAATATCATCTAGCCTTGTCTTGTGCATTTCATATTTAAAATATTGTTATTTTGATTTATTTGTCATTTAACGTAGGCTTGAAGGAGAAAAGGATTTAAACGAGGAATTTCGGCTGGAATCTCTTTGTTGCAAAAAATTACATTTTTATAGTCATATTTTCTTTGACCAATTCGGAGTATCAGTTCATTAGTGGATTTACCATTTTTAAAGTAGTGAATATTGGTATTTGGATGCATTTTACTGCTTGTCGTAACTTACTTTATCCCTAGTAGCACACAAATATTTTACAATAGTGATTAATATTCGCAATATTGCTTAATGTTATGGAATATTGTTTTATATCTTATAATATCGCTCAATATTGTACAATATTAGGCAACAGGATGTGCTACCTGGGTTATAGGACCATTTTCCAGTGGAGAATCCAAGACTGTATATACAGTATGACTTAGCTTGGAGGTTTTGACTAAATAAATAAATATAAAGCAAAACAAAAGCAGGCAATCTTACCTGATACCTTTAAGACTAAACGTAAAGCAAATGAAAAACAAAAATTAATCCGAACAAACAAATTTTGAGGGTACACAGTAGGTAGTAAAAAGTGCTAGCAGCTACCGACCAACCATCAGTATTCACTCATCGGATCCATATCTTGGACAAAGGGTAAGAACATTATCCGAATTGCTACGCTAACCTCTAAATTTCTGAACCCAACTAACAGGACAACTTTTTTCAGTGTTCATTAAGCCCTTATGCATTTGGAACAAAACTATTCGAACTGGGATACTCCTATCCTATAGCCGGTTTTTAAAACTTAGAAAGTTGCTAAGCATCGTTGAGAAGTGTTGTTTCTCTCTAGATACCAAAACGATGACAATAAAATGTAAAACGCTGTAATAATTAAAAATAATTTTTTTAACTGGCATTTGTGGTTAAATTAAATATTTCTTAAAAATTGAAAGATGTAAAACATAAACAGAAAGCAGACAAGCCTCTTGCCGAGAAACCGAAACTACTTTAAAAATAACTGTAACCTTCAAAATTTATTTCGATTTCTAAATATAAACAGTGTCAAATTGTTAAAAGATGGTTAATTCCTTAGTTTTTGAATTTTCAAAATGTGTTTTCGTAGAAGAATGATCGCTATTTGTTTCTTCGTTGTGCATATATGTGCTTTATCTCAGTTTAAAGAATCAAAATAGTTCTTGAAACATCGTAACTGATGATATATATGCTTTCTGTCGAAAGCTTGCATTGGTATAAAATTAAGATATTAAAACTATGCGATACATACATATACATATTTTATTTTTAATTATTTACATTTTCTTAGAATATTTATAAATAATTTTTTTTCAGTATGAATGTTGCAACCAATTTAGCCGATATAGTAAATAAAGTTGGAAAGTTTTTGCATTAATGCAAAAATATTTATATTAATTCCCGCCTTTCAAAATGCTATTTAGAAAGGTTGATGAATATGCCGCAAGCAAAGCTTTATTTTTTGGATTATTCTAAAATATACAGATTAAGAATTCTTAGAAAAGTGCTGGTTCAGGGGAACAGGTAGTTTTACGACATTTTTCAATGTTTTGCGATTCCGTGATTAATATTCAAGAATTTTATTTATTGTTTTTTATTGAGAAATCAGAGAGTGCATATATATTAAAATTATTCTTAAGTGATTTTGATTAATAAAATGCTGATTTTGTATTATTTAAGCCGATAATTGTATTTTTATGAATTATTTATTTTACTTTATTAATTGATAATTTGTACTACCTTTTTTTTGCATTGTTATAAATTTACCACCGATGAAGTAGAATATTATTTACATATTATTATTTCACCTATAAGAAAGAATTTTTTTAAAAAAATTCTGATTTGCTTCAAAATTGTATTATTTTAAAAAAGAAAATTCTTATTAATTTGCAAATATTTGACAATTTGTGTATAATATTCAATTTTATATTATGTCAGTGGAAATATTATTTAATAATTTTAATAAATCAGTAATTTTTTAAAAAGAAATTTAAATTGTTTAACACGCTTTGAATCTATTTATATTTTATATATTAACCTTTAATTTATTAAACTTAATCATTTTTTTTATTTACTATTCTATTTTCTCATCAGTTACTGAATAATTTTAAACAATTTTTTTCTTAAGTAATCACATATTACATTAGTAAATTTATATAATTTTCAGTAAATATTAATAATTAAAATACACTATTATTTTAAATAAGCTATATTATTTGTGCTCATTCTATTTACTCCACTTATACATTGGTATAAAAAAAATTCTGCATATAGGCATTTTATCATTAAATCTGCTATTTCACTAAAAATGTTAAGAATGATTAAATTTTTTAAATTTGCATTTTACTATCATTAAGAAAACGGAAACTTTCTTTTCTCCTTAAATTAAACGCTAAAAATGTTCCAAATTTGCAAAAATATTTCTTGTATTAATGTCAATTATCATAGAATTGTAATAAAAGAATTTAATTAAAAAAAATTCATTATAATTATTATGTATTTTACAAATTTCATTATTAAAGCTGTCAGCACAGTTGATTTTTGAATTTATATATTTGCAAACATATAAAGATTATTTAGAAATTTCACAAATCAGGATTTATATATAATAAAATTTAATACATTAAATGCATTGTTTTTTTGTTATTTTTTTTAGAATTCACTTTCTTTTAATAGACAAATCCTGCATAATTTTAGATTTTCATTGAATAACAATCTTATGTTATATTTACTTTCTACTTAATATTTTTTATTTTATTTTATCAGGGTTAAATTAAGATATTAACTAAATCCTATTAGATACTTTACAGCTTCCTATTTTAACTGTTATGAGAGGAAACATTTTCATTCATCTCTAGATTTTTTCCATGTCCTGACAAAATGCTTTATCTGTTATTACCTTTATTAAAAAAATTTGAGCATTAAACATTGTATTATATTAATTTCATTTATATTAAAATTTTAAAACTGCTATGTGATGTGAAATATATTTTAGTTTAAAACAAATTTGATTACTCATTATAATATTTTCTCTTGTTCTCTGCATATAACATTTATATAGTAATATTGTTAGGAGTAAAGAAAGAGACAGAAGCTTAATGAGTTTATATTCATATCAACAATAAATAAAACAAAGTTATATGTATGGTATAAAGTTATATGGAGGGTATACATTTTACATATAAAAAATGAAACTATATACTATATGAACTAGCTATAAAGTTATTTGATTTGGATTGCGAACTAATTTGTTAATATACATGAATTCATAATTTATGTGAATATTTAGTTGCATGGAAACTTAAATCTACTTCATGTGCAGTTAAGAATTTGCCTTAAGAATGTAATTGTGTTGATTAAATATGGTAATAATCTAATCCAAAAATTAACTACTTTTGATTTAATATCTTTATAATTCATATTCATCTTGCTGCATATGTTTTATTATATTTCTTTTATTATTGTTCATTAGATCTAATTACTTTTCTTTCTTTTACAGTCCATCTCTGGGGCTTTCATGTTTTATCAGCAGTCTCTATGTTCATTCAGGTGGAACCTGTCAGAGCTTCAGTTCTGGATGTATTAGTCTGTTGTGTAGATATGGTTGTAAGTGAAATAGCTGCTTTTTTAAACAAAAATGTAGTTTTTTTAAATCCAGATCCTAAATTCTTTCATTTCTTATATTCATGTGATGTTTAATTAAAGTGATAATTAATTATAGCCTAAAAATATTTTTGTTTTTGATTTAATTTTTGTTTCATTTAGATTTATAATATGAAAATGCATTTTTATTGCTACAACATCAAATTATACTTAAAAGATTAACCAAATTATATTTAAAATAAAAACTGAAAAATACTGCAAGTCAATCAGTTATGATGTGGCTATAAATTTTTTCTAATAGTCAAAATTATGCCATTATTGAAAATCTAGATTATTTTATTTTAGAATAATTTCTGAAGGATATATGTGAGCCTTATTTTAATTAATGTTAAAATACCAAAATACTAAACATTACCATATCTGATTATTAAAAAAAAAAAAAAACCTTAAGAAAATTTAATTGTCAAAAATTCTAATGTTTTCAATGAATTCTTGCTTTATGATATTTTTTAATAATGCTAGAATTATTTATTCAGAATAATTTAGTTTTTAAAATTTAGATAAGAGTTAATCTAATTAAGAGTTAAAATTTTTATTATCTTGTTAAATTTTTTAAAGTTATCTCTAAAATTTTGCTAGATTTTGTCTACAGAATATAAAAGAAATTATCTTGTATTTCATAGAAATTCATTTTATTTTTTATCTTGCATATCTCATTTCTTTATTTCATATATTATTCAAATTGAAATAATAAATATTTTATGGACATTAAATTTGATAAATTATATTTTGATTTGTAATGAAAAATCATTTTATTTGTCATTTTTATTGATAGTATAAATTTAATTGATAATTTAATTAATTAATGTTTATTGATAGTTTAAATTTAAAATTCCACTTTAAATAGCTAATTTTTTAAGTATGAATTGTAACTGTAAAACTAAACATTACACAAGAAATTTTATTGTTTTGCATAAATACTTATTCCTAGCCTTATTTTATCTCATAAATAAACTAATTTCATTTGATGGAATGCTTCGATAAATTTGACTGCCTCACACTACTTAATACATTTAGTTTTATTTTACAAATTCAGTTTATTTCAGCTCAATACCGAATGGGTGCAGATTGAAGCAATAGATTTAACCAGTGATGGTTCTGCTTGGGGATTTGGCATAACAGGTGGTAGAAGCACCGGAGTAGTTGTGAAAACTATTGTTCCTGGAAGTGTCACTGATAAAGTAAGATGTGTTTTAACAACATTCTATATTTTTTTTCTCTTGAAGATTTACAACTTTCAACACAGTATCAATAATTTATGAATGTTTATAAATTAATTCTTATTTCAAAAGAAATAATAATTATACTCCCAAAATTAATCTTGGTTCAAAACATGCCTGAGGTTTCCAAGTTGCTGAATTATTCTCAACTTGTAATCTAGATTTTCAACCAATTTTATTTTAATTAGTACCTGGAGGTGAAAATTTTTGCACAAAATGTATCTTTGGAAATGATGATCAAATAGCCATTTGAAATTATTTTTTCTATGAGACTTGGAATTGCTACGGTTATTAAAATCATAAAAGCCCATAAGTCAATATTACATTTTTGTTAATGATGTTCTCAATCAAAATTTCTTCAACACTGTATATAAAATATTACATTATAGCATCAAAAATTACAGTATGAACAGTGTAGCAGGTAAATAATCATATAAATCAAAATAAAATTTAGATTCATATTCCAACATATAAGTGTAGCATTGAGATTAATAAAGATATTGAATGGAAACTTTAACTTAGTTTTGTGGAAATATAATTTTAAGATTCATTTTTCTATATAATTCTTTCATTTAGGATGGTCGATTGCAAATAGGTGACCACATAATACAAATTGGTGACATAAATCTCCGAGGCATGGGGTCAGAACAAGTGGCAATGGTATTACGACAATGTGGCCCTCAGGTTCATCTGATAGTTGCTAGACCCATTGAACCTACTACTCCTGAAGAAAATCTTATTCAGAGTGCTTCAGCCATTGTCCCAACCAGAATTCTGAACGAACCAGAAGAACTGGAACAACAATTAACTGTTTATCAACCTGGTCCTAATGGTTTTTCAGATCCAATGATGCAAGATATGTATTCTGTTGAACCTAATGCTTTGGTAAGTTTTTTTTTCTGGTATTATATAGTAAAAACAGAAGTATTTATGTAATATTTAGAAAATGCAAGAAATTTGATTTGTATTTTGTGTTAGATTAAAATGATATAAGAATGCTTAAAGAACTATTTACAGAATTATTAATTTCCTAGCTTTAATTTGAAATGATTATCTTTTGTCAATCAATTAAACTATTATCTTTTTTTAATCAAATTGAAAAGAGTGTCTTTTTTTAAATTTTAATAATTTTAAATCCTTCCTAAAAGTTCTTGTTTTAATGATACTAAAATTAGTTTTTAATTTGTAATTAACAAAGGAATTATAGTCCTAAATTTTGTCCAGGTACGGAAAGAATCAGTTGTTTATAAAAGGAATGAAAGAATGGATATGGAGAGTTTTGAAGTAAATTTAGTGAAAGATCATCAGGGCTTAGGAATAATTGTTGCTGGTTATGTGTGTGAAAGGGGCAAGTATAAAGTATTTATCTTTATCAGTAAATGCTTTTAATGGTGTTTTCATGATATATCTATAACTAGTGTTATTTCCATGATATGACCTATTTATGGCTAGTAAAAAATTGAATTTGTATGCATGTATCAAATATTATATGAAAAGGTGTTGATTGTAAATATGCTCACAAAATAAGCTGCCTTTTTTAAATATATACTAAAGTAGATCAAGGGAGGCATTGAATTTATGAAGCTTTATTCATAAATTGTTTAATTTACTACTATTAAAAGTTTTATGCAGAAATTGTTTAATTTACTACTATTAAAAGTTTTATGCAGAAATTGTTTATTTAATTTATTACAATTAATTTTTATACTCATGTCTTAATTAACTTCATGAATCATTTTTAATTTTCTTTTTTTTTTAAAAAATCAATAATTCTTTTCAAGATAGGTCAATATGAATGTTCTTATTAGTGACTCAAAAAGGGAGAGCATTTTAAAATGTTTTTTTTTTCATCTTCAAATTGCTACATCTTTTTCTGAAAAAGATGTTATTCCTTTTGTCACACTACTTAATTTTTTTTCTTTTATATATTCTAAAAGGATTTTTGTTCTAAAATTATTTCTTAGTTAGTTTCTGTGTAATTAATTTTTCTTGTAATATTTTGTATGGTGTGCACCAAAAACTTTTAATATGGAGAGAATATTTCTCATATATTTATTATTATACCCATAATTTAATTTTGCCTCTTTTTTTATAATTTTCTTCAGTTTTTACTATATTTGGTACTAATAATTTATATGTATTTTTTTTTATATTTGAAAAGATAGATTCTTTAATACTTTAGAAATGTGTATACCTTCTGGATTTGTAAACTTTATTAAATTATGAAATGTTTTTTTAAATAGAGGATATATCAGGTATTTTTGTGAAAAGTATTGCTAAAGGAAGTGTAGCAGATTTGTGTGGCCAAATCAGAGTGCATGATCAAGTTGTTGAGGTGAATATTTTTTTTGGCAACAAATGAAATTTAATTTTATACTTTACTTCTGTAATGTCTAAATTTAATTTTAAATCTTAGTGTTAATAGCCTGTGCTTAATTTTGTGCAATATGATGTGATATATTATAATTTATTAAAAAATAATAATATCGAACATTTTAAACTTTTAAAACGTAATTTATAGAAAAAATAATTGCTTCCCTTTTTATTTAAGATTTATATAAAAAAATATTTAGATTTTATAAAGTAATTATTAAATTAATATTTGCCTTTGTTGCAAAATTGTTCTTGTACTTAAATTAAAATGCCTTTAATTGAATGATTGTTTTACATGAATTTGTTTTAGGTTGATGGCCATCCTCTGAAAGGTTATTCAAATTGTGAAGCTGTAGAAATTTTGAGAAATACAGGGAAATATGTTAAACTCCAACTTGCAAGATATAATCACGGCTCAAAATTTGATCATTTGCAAGAAGCCATGGGTAAAAATAATTATTTTAATATAGTGTCACCTTTAATACATTTTCAACTAAAGATTCAAAACATTTTATGTTAATATGATATTATATATTTTATATCTATTTGGAATTAATTTTGCTGTTTAATTTATTTCTAAAATTTTGCTTTGTCAAGCCATTTTGTAATTTTTGCTATGCTGTTCATATCTAAATATATCCCTTTTGTCTTGATATGAAGCTGAGTTCAGACAGCCATTAATAAGAATAATCTTTCTCTGTCAATTTTTAAACTATAAGGATTTCTTTAAGCTAGAAACCTAGGAGATAATATTCATGTTATATGATGCAGTTTAAAAAAAAATATTTATAATCTATATGAGTTTAATATCTTTGTAAATGTAGTAGATTTTATGCATATGAAATGTGGCAAATAACCTTTATATATTTAATTTCAAAATTCATCTCAATATTTACAAGAATATAATAGTAAGACACCATACAATTGTGTATTATTTTGCAGTGCTTGCAATTATATTTGTCTTGTGATTGTGATGTTTATACAAGCTACATAAGTTCTTTGATTCTATGTCTAAGCTATTTTAATTTTATTCATTAATTGAATTGCAAAGCATTTTGTTCTTAGTAACAGATTCATATAACTGGTTATTAATGTATTATTTTGTTGATTGATTCATTTATAGACAATATTTTTATTATTTCTTTCTTGTATATGTATGTAAAAAAAGTAGAAGTATCAATACACTATCCGATCATAAGTTTTTTAAATGAAGATGCATGTTTCAGACTCTGAATTGGAATATATATATATATATATATATATGTTTTTTTCAAAATTTGTGTAAATTCCATCAAAGGGAAGTCCATCAGTCTGCATATATGTGAAATTGATAACTTAAAAATTTAAGAAAATACGCAAATAAAATGTAGTTTATTGATTTATAATCAGAATTGTAACTTTTGGTAAAATTTGGGTTAAATTTGACATAGGAGATGGCAGGGAACCATTTGTTAGTCTGTATATTTGCATGTATAAGATACCAGTAATTCAAGAACAAGATTTAAAGAAGTTGATGCACAATTCTTTTGAGCAAAATTGGAGATCTGTTTCAAATTTTGGATCACATTGATTGAAAGAGAAAGTTTCCCAAAAAGTGTATTCAGTTTTCGTTTTTTAATTATACTATATAGTATATAGCATGTCTTATTACACCACCCTCATGTAAATACTCTTCATCCTCATCAAGTGAGGATGGCACTGAAATTGACTAATTATAATGACCTTTAAGGCTTGGCCATCTATTTCCTTGAATTAATCTGACTTGTTAAATGTTCAAGGGATGCGGAGAAGAGTATAAGGAGGAAGGGGGGGAGCAAAGACCCCCCCCCCAGTTTTCTAAGTATAAAACAGGGATGAAAACTATCACTGACTTTCGATATTGCATTTTTATCTATTGTTACTTATAAACTATGTTGTTGCTTTTTATATTAACTTTTTTATAAAAATTATATTGTAATTTTTGTAATAAACTATTTTTTAACAGGTTCAGATAAAATTCATTCTTCATATGATTATACCAGTGCTTCCAGAAAATCCATTTCAAATCCATCTGTTCCAGACAACCGTAAGTTTTCATGTTGATTCTGTTCTGCAGTATCGTTAATGTTGATAAAAGTGTACAAAATATTCATTGTTATTGATAGTAAAATAAAACTGTAACTTATTTAATTTTGTGCTGAAATGAAGTTGATCAAATGTTGTTATACAGTGTTCCATACAGTCTAAATAATTTCTGTTTTTTAAAAATATTTAAGCACAAATATGCTCTCATATTACTTTCTCTGTTATTGCTTAGAGTTGCTATTAAATAAAAAGGTTTGTCTTTGGATGAAATATTAATCATTCAATGGGCTCTTTTCAAATATTTTAAAAATGGCATTAAATTAATAGAAAATAAAACTAAAATATGCTGCATTCTTTAATTTTTAGCAAGTTTTGAAAATATATTTATTGGACTTTTTCATTTTATTTATTCATTATTTAATTCATTATTTATGCAAAAGATAAATTATACAAATTTTATTTTTGTTCCAGTTATTGTAATTTATAAAGTATTTATTTGAACTTAAAAATTTGCATATTGCAAACTTATTTGAAGTTTAAGTATTTATTAACATAAATTAGTACAATTTTTTGAATATGAAATTTAAATTTAGTTTAGTAAAAAAATAAACTAATAAATGATTTTTATATTATAATATCATCACATTTTTTAAAACTTCCATTTCTATTAATTAGCAATTATTTTATGAATTATGTATAGTATATGCTGAAATAGTGTAACAAACACTTTAAAGGTGCTGAAGTTATTATTATTATTATTTTTATAGATTATACTTTGAGTGCAGCAAATATTGAAGAAGTTAAAGCCAAATGGGAGAAAATTTTAGGTCCCAGAAGTGAAATAATTGTAAGCTTTATTCTTTACTTATTTTATACTGTAACATTTTTTATATAATTTTTTTAACTAACATAATAATTTCAGAGCTTTCAATAAT
Organism: Argiope argentata; assembly: GCA_026289955.1. Classification (NCBI taxonomy): domain Eukaryota; kingdom Metazoa; phylum Arthropoda; class Arachnida; order Araneae; family Araneidae; genus Argiope; species Argiope argentata. Next base: position 719,737 of record JAOUZG010008838.1, on the reverse strand, counting down.
TTTTTAAAAATAATCTTGTAATTTTTTAATAATTTTTATTTTTAGAAATATTTATAAATAACTTGACTTATTTCTTGTTAATTTCTATCACATAATTGCATTTGTAAGAATATAATCTCTTCAAAATATTATCTTTTATTTACTGATTAAAATTGATTAGAAAAAAGTGTCATAATTTCAGTTTCATACAGTGTCAAAGTATGAAATTGATTCAAAAAATCAGAAAAAGGCAATAAAATTGATAGATGGTTTCTAAAAGTCTTAAAATGTAGCAAAGATCGAGCATTTTAATATTCAAAATTAATTTTAAAAAAATATTTCTCATTACTACCATTTCTTTTAAGTTCTCAACTTCAAGAGAATAATATTTTGTGTAAAATTATAACTGGCTCGCTAGTTTCATTTGTAAATACCCTTCAATGTTATAAAAAATGTAATATTTCTTCAGTATACAATTTTTAAGATCTATAATTTTGCAATTTTTGCCCTGCAAAATCTTTCAAAAATCCAATATTATTAGTTGTTTTAGATTGAATGGCAAGAATATAAAAAATAATAATTAGCAAACACTTAAGAAAAAATTTCAACTATTAGAACATTTTTATATTGAATTCTTTCTCAATATTTCTTTTTTAATAATTATTTCAACTCTTAATATATCATTCATCTCATCAAATAATATATGCAAGTCTGTTATATGGAAGAAATCAGTAATTATGGATAAAGGCATTTTTACAATGGAATCATTTTAGGACTTAACGTCTCAAAAATTTTGTGATGCTTTTAATCAGTACTGCTTTTGGGATTTTTGGTTCCGAATTTATTTATGGAGTGGAATTTGGTGTAATTAAAGTTTCTTTCAATTTGATGAGTGTTAATTCTTATTAATAAACATCAGGATATTAATCTACTAATGATCTAGAAACAAAAAAAAATATATGGCAAATGATTTTATTTCGAATTGATATGGGAAATAATAATAATAAAATGCAGGAATGGAGAAAAAAAATTATTTCCAAAAGATTTGTTCAAATATGATTGCTTTTTATTATCTCTTTGAAGATTCAAACATTTGCATTCAGGTTTCTGATCCCCTTTTCAAAGAACATTGTTTTTAGTGCTGTGAAATGGGCTTTAATGGTCCGTTGATAGTTATTCCTACTCTGGAAGTTTTTTGAATTTACTTGTAAAGTAATATTATGGAACAAGGATGTGTAAACATTCATCTTCCAAAGTTGCAATTTTGACATACTGTTTGGCTAGTTTTTACCTTGAATTCTCACATTCCTCTTTTGAACAATTTAATCAACTTATTAAATATGCTTTTGATGGCATATATTATGCCCTTGTCCCTCTTAGAGATTGTGTGTAAGAGTCGAGTGATACTCAATGCTCAGCTCTTCCTTGAATTAAAGAATTGGCTAGGTTTCCAAAATAGTAATTACAGACTAATGAAAAGCTTCAGAGGAACATTAAAGCCATTCTCACGTCAATACTGATAGATGAAGAGATAGAAAATTTATTCACTGATAGTTTCAGTATCTGATTTTTCACAAAACTAACCATATTTCTATGTAACTTTTAGAAATAAATTTATTTTGTTTTTTACTGTTTTTTAATGGTCCATTAGAGTGTTGAGAAGAAAAATATTTTTTTTAAATTTATTAAACATTTTTCTGCCAACTAAAACACGATTAAAAAAATAAAAATGAATGAATTCATCATTATTATGTATTGGGAATTTCAAATGGTTAAATATCTAATAACAAATTCAGAACTTTACATTATTATCAACCCAATGTGAACCCATTTAATTTTTTTCTTGAAATGAAACCATCTATACTAATAAGATAAAAAAAAGTAAAAGATGTTTTAAGAATATTTAGTTTTTAGAAAGGTAGATGTAAAAATTATGGAAAATGTGCATAGTATAAGTGCTTGCAATTGTGTTCTTGCTAAAATTAATTTTCTCTTTTAATAGTTAGAATATTATTGTAACTATCCAAAATTAATCAAGTATTTATATCAAGGTATGTAATATGCAAAGAGATTAATGATATAAAATTTAGGTTTTAATTTGTGTTAAGCTAAATAGTATTCAATTAGTGATCTCAAAATTTTATTTTGAAATTTTCTTGAAATTTTCAGGTGGCATCTCTTCAGAAGAATGATAATGAGGTTGGATTTGGTTTTAATGTTGAGACCCGAAGAGATGATCAATCCATTCTTCATCATTTTATTTCAGACATTTGTAAAGGTTATAGTGTGGATCGCAGTGAAATGTTATTTATAGGAGATGAACTATTAGAGGCAATGACAATTTCCTTTTTTCTTCTAAAATTTAAATTTAATTTTTTCAGTCTAAAATTTATTAATCAGATTTTATTTCAAAATCTTCTCTTTTCTCTCACATTTGGGATTTTTTTTAATTGCAAAGTATATGATTTTCCATGTCTTATTAAATTGACAAGATTGGAACTTTGTAATTTTAGAAGACATAGATTGCTTCAAAATTATTTTGTGGTGTTTCCAAAGATTTCATATAAATAATTTCTTATAAATTTGTGTAGATTTTTTTAAAAAAATATTACAAAAATTTGTGTTTATAAATTTATTTCAATTAAAATCAAGCATAGTTTAAACTTTGGGACATTATTCTAGTTCTAATTACCAATAAAACTAAAGTTTACAAGTTTTATGTTATTCTATTTTATAATTCTTTAAAAAATGTGATACTCTATAATTTTATTATTTATTTAGATATTATTTAGACTGTATTAAAAATAGTTTTATTTTTTTTTTCTCTTTTTATTTCAAATAATTTTAAAAATTGTGCATTTTTTATTTGTAATGTATTGAAACTATTTTGAAAGTGATCTTCAATTAAACAGTGTGATATTTTAATTTGGGGAAATTTATCACTTAAAACTACTTCTAAAAAGTTAGAGCAAACTCAATTTTAAAAAAATCTTTTTTTTTTTTTAAGTTAAAGAAACGAAAAGGGATTTTAAGCATTGTTAACATTAACACATTGCTTAAAAGTCATGAAAGGCTTAGCTTAGCCGTGCTCATTTAAAAAATATCTAAGATATTTTCAGTTTTAAATAAAGATTTCTTAAATTAATGTATGTATATTTAATTTAAACATAATGATTTCAAATACTGACATTAATTAGTTTAAGTTTAATTTGTGCCATTCATAGGTTATTAATGACAAGTTTAATTAGTGGCTTTGAATGATCAGTTCAATACTCTGTTTTAGATTAATTTTGATATTTGATTTGGCAAATTTTTATTCAAAGGGTATCATGAGCTTTAATTAAACTGCAATTTAGTATAAATAAAAATAAGATTATGATTCTATGCTGTGAGAGAACGTTTAAAAGAAAGGCACCTTTCTTGATCATGTTTTCTAAACCATCATATTCAATATAATTCTTATTTATAAAAATAAGTATTTATGTGGGAAAAATACAAAACTATTTCTGTGGAACTGGATTTTAATATTTAAAATAAATCAACTTTACCTTTCTAAATCATCTGATAAGGAAACTTGAAAGTTTTATTTATATTCATGATAATTTAGAGAGAAGGATTTCTTACTGGACCATAAAATAGTGTTTAATTAAAAAATTTGGTTTGAAAATTATACATTAAATTCCTTTCTTGTGTGTTTTTCTATATAAAAAATTATGATACTATCTGCAATAATTAGTTTAATTATTTAGGTTAATTAAATTATAAATTAATGAAGACATTCTGTATTTAATGGTTCCTCATTTCTTCAATTTACATATCTTTTTTTTAAATAAATTTGTTGTAATAGTTTATCAAATCAAACTAAACTTGTTAATTCATTAAAATTGCTTTAAGAAAATCTAGCATTTAGGTATTTTTGATATTAAAAATTTCATTCCATTTGATATCTGCTTATTGAAAAATTCTTTAAAAACATTTAATCATTAATTATGAACCTAAAGTCCGCTTGTATATATGAAGGATAATAGAAAGCTTTTCATCTATATGTAAATACTTCAAATCAGCAAAATATCATCTGTGATATTTATTTTAGACAAAGATTTGAATTGAAGAATGTTGTGAAGTTTTCTCAGATTTTTATACTTTATTTTAAGAAATTAGGAAATACATACATTTTGATTAATTTAATTTTTGCAGTTGGAGATGGTGTTAACAAATAATATTTACTTTATAAATAAACTGCTTATTATAACACTTATTACCAGTACTACAGACAAAACAATAATTAATAATGGTTAGTAGCTTTTAGTTTACTTCTATAAACTAAAAAAACATTAAATCCCTTGAAATTGTAGCAAAGTATATGGAAAAATTATTTTAAAGTAAGTCAACATTAAAAAAGGTAGAGAACTGCTGTTTTGCAACAGCGAACAAACTATTTTCAGTTTGATTCTTTAATATCCTCCTAATTGATAAAAATTCTTATTTGTACTTGAGATAGTCTTAAAATGAATAGATGGATTAGACAATAAGAAATCACACCTTATAAATTAATACCTTAATGCATTTTCCATAAATATTTTAACATAAAAAATATTATTTTATGTGTTCTTTTTGTGACTGTTTAATTTTTATTTGAATAATTCCTGTTTTATGTGATGTGATTATTATTTTTCTTCCCTAGGTTAATGGAAAACAACTGAGGGATACAAAATATTCTGAAATTTTAACCATTTTTAAGTCATTACCTTCCAACATAATATTAGTCTGTGCTCGATCTCATCATTGGGCCAGCAATTTGTCTTTAATTCCATGGTCTGAAAGACTGATAAAAGCCAAATCTGATTCATACCTTGCTCTTCGAAAATGTCACAGATCTGATCATAATATGAATAGAAGATCTCTTGAAATACTTTCATCTTTGGCAACATGGAGTAGTGAACCACATTTCATAGATTTGGTTAAAGGAGATGATGGCTTAGGATTCAGCATTGTGGAATATAAGGTTTGATTTGTAACTTTAAGTAAGACTATTAAATTATTAGAGGAACTTGTAATTATGAAACTTCACCAATGTAAATATTATTTCAGAACGTTTTTTAAGTATGTTGTATTAATATAATATGAATAATTTAAAATAGATTTTTGTATTATAATAGCAGTTTTATTTGGAAATTTTTTGAAATAATAAAAGTTTAATAAAATATATGAAAATACTATCTCTGTTTAAAAATCCTGTAATTTTTTTATTATCTAGGATGCATTAATATTTATATTTAGGACTGAAGGATCATGCTGTTTTTATTTGATTTTTTTTAAATACATGATGATTTTAAAATAATAACATTCTTATCTGAAATGTTACATTATTAATCATTTGAATATAAAATTCCTTTTGATATATGGTTAACATTATTTTTTTTGTCCACTTTTTTTGGTAATGTTTTTCTTCTATGATTTGAAAGCATTTTTTTTTTTCTTCTTTTATTCCAAAGTTTGACAAAAAGAAATTATACAAATTAATTTATTGTTTCACATAAATTCTTTTCTTAATAATATGAAAAAAAGATAAAAAATTGACTATAAAAATAAATGCATATTAAATTTAGAGAAATCATCTGAATTTATATAAAAATGGTATTAATTTTGCTTTTTTGTTGAAAAGTGATTCTTAATTGAGCCTTTAATTTTTAATGCCTCTCTTTATTTATATTTATTATAAAATGCATGATTTATCATTTTTAAGCATTGCATTGATAAATGTATGGCAATTTCCCATTTATTTTGTTTCTCAAATTATTGCATATTCATTTTTATTTGTGCATGATATTGTTGCAAATTCTTAGATAGTTTAATATGCGAGAGCTTCTAGATCACATTTGAAGATTATTATTTTAGTTTGACTTGCTTAATGGCTTTATTAGAATTTTGCTTTCTTGATTTTTTTTATTAAGTCAAAATAATCTCCTATTTATTTTTTAATGCTTCCTTGGTATGTATATTATAAGCCTTATTTTATTCCTAGGTTATTCTCTGCATCAAAATGATTGAACTTGACATGTTTGCTGTTCTTAAAATTATCTCATCTGGCTGTATTTTTGGTATATTTTATTTATTTTTTAAACTTTATTTTACTGGCACAATACTAACATCATTCATAAGTTTTGGAGCATCGTTTTTCATTATGTTACTTTAAATTGAGTTACAAATATTTTCAAATATTAATGAGTTTAAAGCACCAACAGTTCTTATTTAGTTCTGTAAACTTTTGTTAGAAAAATAATTATGGGATTTTCTTTTTTTTAGGAAAGAATAAGAATAATTTTGAAAGAATAAGAATTTTTTTGATTTTTTTTTAAAAAATCATTTATTTATTTATTCAGTCAAGCTTATATTATTGACTATGTAGCAAGTGAAGGTCGCGGTACGAACCTGCGACGCTTGAGCCAGTAGCCGAGCGATATACCGTTCGAGCAAAAGGGACCCTTCAGCTCGAAGGATATAATGTAGCTTATAAGGCTGACGCTACAACTATTACCATAATGCATTTTCAAAATTTACAGAGAAAGGAAGATTGTTCTGTTTATTTTAAAGGAAGCTGATCTTTTTATTTTAATCAAACCCTTTAAAATATTTTGTCAAAAACTTATTTAGTAATCACTACAAATGTGTCCCATTATCGTTTTTACAATTTGATTTATTGTTAGTAACTCATATTTGTCTGTATACAATTTCACATGCAATATCATTATTACAACAGAAGTTATTTATATTTGTAATTTTATTTCATATGTAATATTGAAATTTCAAATGTTCTTAAATAGTTAATGCATTCATTACTATAAATATATTGATATAAGTGCCTTGCTTGATAAAAATAGGATGTATTGTTACATAGAATTTTCCTGAAATGTTAGATTTTGTATTCAAATATATCTAACCAACATTTTAATTTAAATAATAATTTTTAATTTGTAAAATTTTGAGGAAAATTTTTTTTACTGATTTTTTGGGGAGTTAAATTATTGAAAGTGAAATATTTTATTTGGAAATGTCAAACATTTTACAGGAAGAAGAATGGTGAAAGTGTGTTTCAAAAATGAGTCTTTTTAAATTTGTACTGAACTCAGCATTTTTAAAGAATTAGTATACTCGTAGTACATTATTATTATTTTTTTTTTGAAATAAAAATATTTTTAATTTTTTAAAAGGATAATGCCGTTCCCAATATTCAAGATGAGAATGTAATTATTGTTTGGAGTCTTGTTCCTGGTGCTGCTGCACAAAAAGATGGTAGACTTTTGCCAGGTGATAGATTACTCTCTGTAAATAACATTAATTTCCGCCACACAAACTTTGAAATGGCTCAACAAGTTTTGAAGCATGTACCTAAAGGAGTTGTTCGTTTAGGAATTGCAAAACCAATCACTCTGTCAAAAAGTGTTCCTGCTAAGGTAAATGGATTTCTTTTTTACATTTTTTTTCTTCAATCTTTTATGGGGAGATATATTTATATTTTTTATTATATTCATTGAGGTTGAGTATTTTTTTTATCTATCTTTTACTTACATTTTTTTTTCTTATTTTTTTATTCCTCAAATTATAAAATATATACAGGCACTATCACAATTATATAAAGTTTCATCTTAGATTTATGTTGAATATGATCCTTTTAGTTCTGATTAAGGCAAAAAAATCAAATTATATTTGTGAGTCTATGTCATTTACAAAATTATTAAAAAAAACAAAAAGAAAGAAAGAAAAATGCTGTGAATTAATTGAAATTTTACTTATTATTCTTATTCAGAAAGACTTAATACATGTGCTTAAATTCAGTCAAATTTTAACTCTCCTTCTTTGAGTTCATTATATTGGAACATTTCAGATGCAATATGTTTATGTATCAGATATTGTTTATGTATATCAGATATCGTTTATATATTTATTTTCGTTTATATATATATCGTTTATATATATATCGTTATATATTTATTTATATATCAGATATCGTTTATATATTAGATATTTATTTATATATCAGATAATGTTTTATATGCATACATACATAAAAAAGTTACCAAATATAGTTTTGAGAATGCTGAAATGGAATAGTTCTTTACTATAAAAAATTCTTTACTATAAATATTCTTTACCATGTAACAAAGATAAAAATTTTAGTATGCTTTCTTGTTTTATTTTCACCTAACTTAGCGGAAAATTAAATTTTATTTTTCAACAGATATCATTCAAAGAACCGCTGGAAACTCAACAAGAAATAATTACCAATGGATCAAATCTCAAAGTTTTTGTAAGTTTTTGATTAATTAATCAGTTAACTAATGATGGTTTTATTTATTTTGGAATTGAATTAAGAAGAAATGTAGAAAATGATTGAAATCTTTTTCATACTTTTGTTCATATTGTTTTTTAATTGAGTTCCATGATAGAAATATTAATATTATTTTTAGGTTTGCAATACATTTTATTACTGATTTGATTAGCCAATTGAGCTAATTGCTGTTAAGGATTAGAAACCTTTTTTTAAAGGAAATATTTGTATAGATTTATATAACAATAAAAAGGAAGTTATTGTTAAAAAAAATGAAATGAAGGAAAATAGACCATTTTCCCCCCTTTTAAGCTAATTGCAAACAATTGGAAATCATTCGAAGAAAAAAAATCCTATAGTTTTTTTTACTGTTTTAAGAATTTAAATTCTAAAGTCAGATTCATTGAGATAATTTAGAATTAATAATATTCTAAGTATCACCCTTTGCTAAAATTTTAAATCTTACGTTTTTTATTTTAATTTATCCTATTTTTTTTTATTACTCAAAGTTTCAAATTTTTAAATATCTTCTAAGTATGGTGTGTTATACTTCTATCAAAAATTTTATAGGAATACAATGGCATTTGTCACACTTATGAAGAACCATTAAACATATATGGAACAAGATCCCAAACACCTTCATCACTCTTCTCTTTTGGGAATGACTCCCGTTGCTCAACTCCTTTTAGCAGTCCTGGTTTGTCCTCTAGTGGAAAATTGTGGGGTTTTGAAATGCCAGTTTTGCCTTCTGCCCTTGAAAGAATAGTCAAGATCAGGAAAGGAAACAATAAATTAGGTAATTAATTGTGCATTTAAAAATACATTAAAATAGTATTTACTTATAACATTTCTCTTATTAGAATAACTATTTAATTTTGTGGAATAGGAATGCAATAGACATTAATTAAAAAAAATTCCTATAATGTGCAAAAAATATTTAAGTAAATATTTATTTATTACTAAAATAATATTTATCAGTATAATTTTTCTATTTAAGGTTTAATATTAGATATGGTTGATCGAGGGCAGAATGGAATGATTGTAAAGTCTATCCGTCCAGCCAGTGCTGTTGAAAAAGATGGAACCGTACAAATTGGGGACTACATACTTGGCGTCAATTCTGAAAACATGCGGAACATCACCAGATCTCAGGCTAGAGCCATTATTCGCCGAGCTGAATTGACAAGTTCTGACATTGTGTAAGTTGAAAGAATATATATAAAAAAATACTTTCAACCTTAACTTGATTTAACCTTTGTCAGAAGGCACATATAAGCAAGTTTATTGAATGAAAAGTGATGAATTTCTGTGGAATGGATTATATATTCTAACATGATTACACAATTTGTTACACAGCTGAAATTGCAAAAATTGATTGAAAAATGAATAAATATGAATTTCTGATATTGTCTTGCCCCCCCCCCCCCAAATTCACCAGATATAGATTCAGTAGTAATTCTCTAACATCAATTCAGTTATGGACTCTCAAGTTCGTTCATTAGTATCTATTTTACTTTCCCATAATGCTGTGAACATCTAATATGTTTAAGTCATTCAAAATCTGCTTATCTGTTGTCTGAAGAATTACTCTTATTATTAAATACTTGTCATATTAATATTATTCAGTACTGCATCATTAAACAATTATAAAACTATATTGTTAAAAACTGTTTAAAATATTGATGGGTAGCCTTTAGATGTCAAGCTCATGAAAACGATAAGATGTCCACAGACATCATATTGTCATATCATTTTCAAGAGCTGGAACTCATGAGGTCTTTTTCTATTTTTTAGTAGTTTTATTAATTCTTAAATGTTGCAAAATGTCCCATTTATTCATTGCATCATTTTTATTTAATTGATGATAAAATTTTCTTATAGCCAAGCATTTATAAATTAATCATTTTTGTTTAAATAATGTGAATGCTTTGCTTTGAAAATGTATAATGTTATAGAATTTAAATTTGGTTATTGTAGAATAGAAAAATTTTCGTGTAAATATGATTAAGATCATTTTAAGATAAAATTGTCTAATTTCATATTATATAATTATGTTTTCTTTGTTTCAGAATCAAATATATTCCTGCAGGTGATGCAGCTGTACATCAACAGTCTGCAGTTTTAGCAAAAATGCATGAAGGCAATGTCTCACCTACTCCTTCTATTATATCTCGCCAACCATCCCCAAGGTAAATCGAAATTCTGAACATTACTTTGGAATAAGGATTTTTTAAAATTATTAATATTAAAAGTAGATGATTTTGTTGGGTTTTTTTCTTTTCAAATATTTTTTTGTTAGAGAATTAAATTTAAAGTATTTTTATAATATTCATTATTTTAGAATGTCGTTTTAATGAAAAATGAAAGTAGGATAGATAAATATTTGGAATTAACAGCTATTGTCAAATAATATTAATGCTGTTATTTTTCTCATCAATTCTTGAATTTTAAATTTTGAGATTTTTTACATACATTGTGAAATTAATAAGTTTTGTAATAGAAAATGACAAAGAAGTTATGAAATTTAGAAATATAATTGCTTATTTTTTGCCAGCTCAATTTTGCAGTTTTTTAGAATTTAAATTTAAAAAAATTGTTTCAAATTAAATTATTATATTGCATATAAGTTTGTTTAGTTACCATGTATGTATTTCTTAAAATTTTATTGACATTAAAAGTAGATAATTCCTTTGAATTTTTCTCTTTTCATGTATCTTCCTGTTAAAGAATTAATTTAAAAATATTTTTATAATATTATGAAAAATTTATTTTAATTCACTTATAATAAATATATAATTTTTTATATTTATAAAATTTAAATTTAAATTACAGTTTTAATCCATATTGTAGCATTTAAAATATTTCTAATTACTTTAGAAAGAGAAAAGTCTTTCATCTCAGTTTCCTTATGTCAGCTTGCTTAGTGAATAAACATGAAAAACTCTTGTAATGCAGAATAACCTATAAACTGAAGCCCTAGAAGTGCCCCTGCCTTTTTATTATTCAGCAACTGCTACCAACTAATAGGATTATTTTATTGGATTGTCTGTAGCTGGTCCTTTGCCTCTGCTGCTAGTCTGAGCTTCTACAGTGTATTTTCCCACAGAACCTGTGATTTCTAAAAGATTTTTTTAGATTGCTATTTTGTATATTTATTACTTTATTTTTTATTTCTTTTCAGAGTTTTTCCAGCATATTACAGGTAAGAAATGGGATTTTTAAAACTTATTTATTTATTGAATTAAGCTAAATATTTCATTCAACTGTCCATTCATTTTTTAATGATCAATATTAATTAAATGAAAACTTTAATAAATGTTCTAAATTTTATTTCTTTAATTTATTTGCACCGTGTTATTAATAAAAATAGTTTATCAATAAAATCTTTTGTTTTATAAAATTTTTTTTAGTTCAGACTTTCTAAATGTATTTAAATTGAGTTGATCATTCAATTCAATAAATTTGCTATTAAACTTGATTTAATTTATTGAATCTATAAAAGTAAAAATGCAAATTTTATTAAACTTACTTAGATTTTTATATTTTTGAACTCGTTCAATTATTTTTTTAACCTCTTTCTAATAATAAATTTAATATTGTTGTAATATAAATTCTATATTTTTGTTTTTGCAATAATTTCAATTAATAATGATGAAATTGTTGAGTAAATATAAATGTGTGCAGTAAGAAATGATTCATATTATTTATAACTATTATGTAGGTTTTTCTTATTTATTAGTTGTTAATTGTTTTTATATTTAATTAACAAATTTTTGGCTGATTACATAATAAAAATAATATTCTTTAGATAAATTCATTTTTTAATGGTCCAAAGAATTAAATGCTGCTAAAATTTCAAAGTATTACTTCGATGGCTTTTATTAAATTTCAACTTCCTCTCTATCATGGTTTTTTAGCTTTAAATACTTAAAATGAGCTTCAAATTGTTCCAAAGCTGCAAAAATTACAATGTTTTTCTAAAATGTTTTATTTATTTGCATAATTTGCAGTAAATGTATGCAAATAATTTTTTAATATATAATATATTGTTGATTGCATTTTTTAAAACTCATAACCTGACTTTTTCAATTTTATATATACATTACAGAAATTTAACTCTTTCATGTATATAATTTAATGTTATTAATTTAATTACATTAATAATTTTTTATAACTGCTACTATTTTATGTTAATTTTTTGCACAATTTTTATTCTGCTTCCTGATTTAAAATCTTATTAATATTTTAATTTAATCAGTTCATCACAGTAATTTGAACAAAAACATCTTCAAAATCATATTATTAAAAATTTATTATTTGATGAGGGCTATTTAAATTTAACAACTATTAAAATCTTAATATGGCCTTTTCAAAAATAATAAATATTTTTAATTTGCCATTCAGAAATCCAATAGAAATTATCTACTGTAGCTTTAATGATTGTTCTAATATCTGTTAATCTTTTATTGCTTATATAGTGCTCAATGCATTAAAATCATTACATTATTCCTAATAAGAAAACTGAAAATTATAAAAGTAATAGATGTATCTGCCTACACATAAAGAAATTTATGTTTGAAAACATTTTTGTTTTATCATAAAGACCATTTAAGAATATGACACGACATTTTTCCAAATTGCACTAAAAGTTTCTTTTAAAATTGGAGTTGGTGCTTTTTCCAGCTAGTATTAAAAATGGAAATCAATGATGAGGAAAATTATCCTTCTGTCTATAGGACAGAATTCATTTTTCATAATTATTTTGCAGCATATTCAGTCTAGAAATAATGTTATAATGATAGATGCTATATTTTTGCATTGAGAAGGCAGAAATATCTCTAAAATGTCTTATATAATCAGTCTAAATGTAAATCTTAAATCTCAAATCTACCATTTTATTATTCTTATTTTGCTTAGTCCATATTTTTTTAAATTTCTGATTAATAAGCTAGGTATTTTCCTAATTTTCTGCCTATATTTTTATGTCAATTTTATAAAAGGAGTAATGGCAGTGTTTATAGATGAAAGTAATAATTTTTTTTTCAGCATTGATTTTTTTCTTTAGTGAAATCTTAATTATAAATATATGAAAATTTTAAAATAAATAAAATAATGTTTTATTTTGAACCTTATTTAATAGCTATAAGAAATAAGCCAAATCTTCATATTTTGATTTGCGAAACAAGCAGATGAAATAATAGGATTAAAATTGAAATAGAGCTGAGTTTTATTTTGACAGTGAAATGCATTGTAGCAAAATCCTTTTAAAGTATTTTTTTAAATTGATTTTTAAAAAATATTGTCCAGGAATTGATATAATTTAAAAAGCATCTTTTTATTAAATTATTGTAAAAAGGAATTTATGCTATAATATTTTCAAAAGTTAAGCGATGGAAAGTCAAAATTTCACTTAAATTTTAATTTATTAAAAGATGTGTACATTTGAGAATGAGATTTACATTTTAACCTTTTGAAGCATATATGTAGCAAATTCTGTAGCACTATGGCACATTCACTCGCCTTTTATTATTTTTAGAGATAAGCTTATTTTTTTCAAAAGAACATTATTAATAAAAAAGATTTGATTGTAATATTTTATTTTTATTCTTGAAGAATAAAATTTGAATATCATGATTGGTCTTACCATATGGGAAAAAATTTTAAGCTTCTTGAGCTATTTTTTAAATGGAATAATTATTTCATGGTTATATAGTGTCACCTAATACTATGATGTTTTCTGTTCTATTCTAGGTCACCTTATTTCTCTCATAAAAGCACAAAGAGTACTCCTGACCGTGATGATGCTGATGGCCAGATCTCTCCCTTCAGTTTCCTGAGTGAGGATGATGTTCTAGCCACTCCTTCGTCTTTGTACACTGACAATTTTGATTCTTCTTCTGATGATCTTTTGCTTGACCAGTCATCAGATGGAGGAATGAAGGAGGGGGGAGAAAAAAGTGAAGCATTTCCCTCTGTCGAGGACAGAATTTTGCTTTTCCAAGGAACTAAGCATCAAGTGCCTTCTAAGTTCAGTAGGATGTCAACGTCTCCCACAGTTTCACCTGTTCAAGGTTAGAATCTCTTCCAGAGATTGATTTTATATCAATGAGAAATAATTAGCATTTAGAAATGATCAAGACTTTGGACATATATATATTTATATAATTCAATAGTTTAGGAAGTGAAATTATATTTTTTAGTTCTTGGAAAATATTAATATTATGAAATGATACAAGATGTTTATACGTGAAAAATTTTAAACTTTTGGTGATGATCTTTTTTTTTAATTAAATCTCTAACTGACAAATTTTTTAGATAATAACCTTTATATCTCAAGGCAATCTTTTAAGTGGTGATTGAATTTCTGTGCAATAGCTGGTTCTAATCTATGACATTGTTTTATATAACCGTAATACAGAGCATTATATGTAAATGCTATCAAGTATAATGTTTTGTGAACTGTAATTATATGAAGTTCTTTGGAATATACTTTCTTGGAATATACTTTCATTTTGAGACCAAGAGAGAAAAAATTTCTCTCCTCATATTTAGAATACAAATTGTATTAAATACAATTGTAATAAATGGATAAAAAAATTAACATGTTTAATTATTAATTTGAAGAGAGCATTAAATATAGGTTTTCCTGCTTTTGGATGTTTGAGGCCTGAGCCCTCAATTGTTTCAATATTTACCTTTAGCTAGAATTTCCGTCTTTGATTTTTTTTTTTTGTAACGAACAACAATTTGTTGACAAGATCTTTGTGAAGAAATTGGAATATATTTGATATTTTGTTTGTTTTAATAAATGAAAGATCTACTGAATTTTAATCTTTAAACTATTATTATGTATTAAAAACCTTATGAAAGTAAACTTCTAAAAAATGTACCATTTTCTTCTTTATTGTGATTGAGTATGGATTTTTTAATCTGTCAGTTAAGCATTTACTTTCAGAGGTTGAATGAATCTAAACTATTTTGCATTTAAATCTTTTTCCTTTTTTTGCTAAAATAATTTGCAATTTTATGAATTTGCTTTTAAAACATCAATATGTTATAGAAAAAGGTGTTTCTTGGAAAAACTTTGTCATTTACTTTGATAGTAAATGATAGTTTGAAAAATAGTTTTTCAAATATTAATTTAGGAAATTGGTAAAATTGAAAGAAATAATTTCTGTTTTTTGTAAATCTGTTCAATACCCCTCCCCCCAAAAATCTATTTAAACAAAAAGAGTAAGAAAATGTATTCAGTAAAAATATATTTACCTCAAAATCCTAATACAAACAATTTGTTATAAAATGTTAATAATAATAACAATAATAAAGATTATGATATTATTATATTAAGGCATATTTTTGTTATACATCAAATCTTACAATGTCTATTAAAACAGCTTTTTATTCATACATGCATAAAGAAAATCTGTATGTATTTTCATCTTTAAAATCTATTAATATAAAATTTTCTCTTTATGTGCATTGTTTCTGTTTTATTATCATCTTACCTAGATAAATTTGCATTATATGTTATACATTGTAAGAAAATATTTATGTATATTAGATTATTTACCATTAAAGAAATTTTGTGTTAACTTTATTAGTATTGTGATAAATTTTATTAATATTTAATATATTTCTATGTATTTATTTTATTCTTAAATTAGAATCTTGAAGTTGTAAAAATTGTTATTTATTGCTACAGATGAATCTCCAACCCAACAAAAAAGTCCTGAACTTCCAGAAACTCCAGATTCGATTCCAGAGGTGCCAATTCCCAATTCTAATGTCTCCAGTCCTGTGGTGACATCTTTGGGATGCCAGTGGGGAGTTAATAGAACGGTTGAGTTATGGAGGGACCCTGGACAAGAAATTGGTATTGGGGTTGTGATGGGATGCATTGATGTCCAAGAAGAACAAGACAGTACTCCTCTTTCAGGGATTTTTATTAAACATATTGTTCCAGATAGTTTGGCTGGGAGAGAAGGAACAATTAATCGGGGAGATCGAATAGTAGCTGTGAGTTTTGTTTGATTAATTGCTATCTGAAAATTAATTATTTTTGTAGATTTAATATTGTTTCGAAAATCTTTCCTTTTCAGCTGTACATATTTTTATGTAATGCCACTGTCTATATCATTGTAATAGTGAGAATTTGTTTCATTGTGTTTAAGATTTTTAACTTCATTAACCCTTCTTTGCATGATGATAGGGATTTCCATCTTAACATTTAGTTAATAAAAAATTGTACTCAAAACAGGTATACTATAAATTGGTTGTTACTAACAACTTTTTCATAACTATTGTCTAATAAGCAAAGTAGCTGTTAAAAAAAATTAAATGTCGGAATCATGATAGTGGGTTTGAAGTTGTCATTTTATTATTTGTTGTACTTGAGAGAAACATCCAATTTTTTGACTATTTTTTATTAATTAATCTGAGATTTTTTTTGCTAATAAAAAAATAAGTAGAGAAATTTTAAAGAAAAGGACACTAAATATTTAGTACTGAGTTTAAAATGTAAGTTTGCATGAGGAAGGATATTTCCATCATACTATTTTTAATTATGTTATGTATTTTTATTAAGATATTTTGGAACACTTTTCCTCTAATCCAGATAATGAATTATGTCACTCTGACTTATTTAAAACACACACACACTCACACACACATGTGCAAAGAAGGGTCAACTTTCTAAAAAGGAGTAATATATGCTCTACACTTTCTTTTTTTACTGTGGAGGATTTTTTACAGCTGAGTTATACTAGTTATGACAATTTATTTAGATCAGTTATACTAGTTATGATAATTTATTTAAATTTCATTTGATAATAAAGTCTAGTCATTTTTATGCATTCATATGCATTACCATTTCTTTTTTTCTTTGTGAAGAATTTTTTTTCTCGGCTCAGATATATTAGTTATGCCAATTATTTAGATAAGATATTTATTTATTATATTTAAAAATTGTTATTACCAAAGTATTGCAATATTTGGCATTGTTTTACAGTAATTATGTATTTAAAGTCCATTCTTATCATAAATTGTTGCTTCTATTTGCTCAAATTTGAATGAATTATAAAATTGTAAAAATGATCTTGAAAATTAAGTTATCAACCATAAGTTTGAATACATTTTTATACCTTTATTTTTTTTTCTTAGCTTTATGATTTCTGGACTTTTTTTGACATTTATATAGTATTTTAAAAATTTGTTATAAATTTGGGGTTTTGACAAACAATTATAAACAAGTTATAAATAAATAAACAAATAAAAAGAAAAATGACCCAAGTATATATTTTTTATAGGTATGATTAGAAAAATGTAATAAAATCGTTTTCAATCATTTATGCCCTGAAAATTTATTAAATTGCCTTATAAAGGGCTTGAAACATTTTCAGTCACTAAATATAAGAAATATATAGGTAATTTTAGAGAATAATTGTAACTTTACAAAAATTTGCAAGATTCATTATGTGAAAGTATTGAGTAGGGATTTGATAATTACCCTAAATATTTATATAATTTTTTAAAATTTTTTTAGGTAAATGGTATTGACTTGCAAAATGCATCTTATAAGGAAGCAATTGAAACTATTCAAAATGCTGAAAATCCTATAAGACTCACAGTGCAAAGTTTAGTGCCTTGGGTATGTCCAATTTAAAAATTTTTTTCACAGTAACAGTTTGCTTAAGAAATTTTTAAATAATAACAAAAATGAAAATATATTTTCTATTTTTCAGTTTCCCACTGCCTCTGACAGTGCAGCACAAAGCCCAGTCTCCAAAGAAGCTTCCACGCCTCTTCGTAGTTCTCAGGCTTCATTCCATGCTGAAAAACTAAAACAACGATCTATGTCTGAAGATGAAGAACTAGAAGATACTCTGGATACAGATTTTCAGGGAAAAGTTTACACATCGAAAGGAGTTGAGGTATGTTATTCTGTTGAAATATTTGTTTTCTTCCTATCTTATTTGGATTAAAGATGAAATACAATTTTTTTCTTTAAAAGATTAATACTTTATTTGGAATCTTAAGCTTTTAGCTTATTTCATTTTGAATTTTTATTTAGCGATTTTGCTTTGATCATCTGTATTATTTCATTTTACATATAATGGTTGAAAGCTTAAGGTAAAAGATAATGCTAATATAGTTGAAAAGCCTGTACTTTAGTGAGTGTCTATTATTAATTTTAAATGTTACTTAAACATCTGAATAATAGTTATTTTGGTGCATTATGAATCATTTTAATGGCATATTCTTTCCAATTATAGGGAATTTTTAATTATCATGTAACTATGGCAATGGATAATTTATTCCTACTGCATATTGACTAGGGGGAAAAAAAAGAAAATTACACCTCAAATTCGGTTGGAAAAAAAATGTTTCGGATGTTTTAAATGCTCTAAAATTATTCTTAAAAATAATATTTAATGAAATCAGAACTTGAACTTATAAAACTGTTAAAATTATACATGTTTAAAAATGTGAGTTTTAAAATTTACATTTATTTTATCTCTAATATGAATATTGGTGATTTTAATTTGATTTTTCACTATTTTCATGTTCATTGTAAAAATCATATGAATTCTTTTAAGAGCAATTGTGAGCATTAAGTTGTTTGAAATTTTTTAGTGATTTTTTTTTAATTTTCAGTTGTATTCAGTGTTTTTTTCATACCTTTTTTAAATTTTTAACTAATGATGACTTTAAAATTTAATTATTAGATTGATAGAAATAGTGCTGGTTACCTTAAGATCTCTGATGACAGTGAAGAGGAAGATGATTTTGGATATACCAACAGTAAGTATGTCTAATTATGAAAAATAATTGGTATTGCATTTTTATCATAATAAAAATTATTGAATAAATAAATTACTTATAAGAGTTTTTTTTATGAATGATTCATTTAGTAAACTATTGTCAAATTTAATCTAAAATTAAAGACAATCTTCCCTAAAATTTTACTTCTTTGTATAATATTTAGTTAATATAGACTGTTCAGTAATTTATGCACAAATAAATATATTAATCTGTTTGCTTTTGAATTTTCATGCAGTTAAGTGATGATTTGTCATTTTTTGTTGACTTAAAATTTTTCATTTATAGAGAAATAAAAAGAAATATTTTGTTTGCATATAAGGAGGAATTCTTGTATACTAAACTTTCATGTATAAAATATTTTTTCTATAAAAATCTTTTTATAAAAAGAATTTGATTTTCAAAGGGAAACTTCTAAAATATTGAATACAATTTTTATATATAAAATTTTTCTTCTCAAAAAATATGTATAGTTATTGAACTTAAAAAGTGACCATTAATTTCTTTTTTGAAAAGAAAAATTAATGAAGGTGAAGGAAAAAAGGAGACTTTTCCTCTGATTCTTATTACAATAGAAGATTAGAAGGAAGAAGCAATTAAATAATTATTAATTATTCATATATTACTTTAAGCGTTAGTTATAAACCTATTTTCTTATGTAAAAAAAGTGTGCTTTAATTTTAGTTTAGTTTTACATTTAGAATGAGTATATTTTCTAAATCGAAATCTTAAATAAATGCAAAAGTAGTTCAAGTTAATAGAAAATGTAAATTAGGGCTTTGGAAAAAAAGGTAAAGAAAAAAATATATAAATTTTCACAAACTCTCTAATAAATATAAAAATTTTTTTTGTGAATTATTAAAAATAAATTGGTGTGGTAATTAAACTTTTCGTTTGTTCAATTACCCTTAACGATTAATATCCACAATTGTTTTTTACAAGAAAGTGATAAAAATTGTTTATTATACTTTTTTGAATATTGATATTTCTAGGCATCACAATTTTTTTCCATAAACATTATACTACATATAATATTTTTGAGATTTAAAATAGTAGTTTCTGGTAGTTCATTATTATGTTTGGTTTAATATAAATTTTTGCTAATTAAGTATGAAATATTTTTTCTAATTAAGTATTATTTCCTTAGTAATTTTTATTGAAATATGTAAATATATGCTAGTTGATTTATTATTCTTATTTATTTTGCACTTAATTAAGACTAGAACTTTTATAAATGTGTTTCTTTTACTTATTTATTTTGAATTACAATTGTTTAATTCAGGAAAGGTACAGAAAAAATATGGAGATTTAGGTACTGTCCTGCTTGTAGAAGTTGAAAAAGGTGCTAATGGTTTAGGTATCAGTTTAGCTGGAAATAAAGATCGCTCCAAAATGAGTACTTTTATCTGTGGTTTACATCCAAACGGCAAAGCTGCTAAACTAGAATCCGTTCAAGTTGGAGATGAGTTACTTGAAGTAAGTTGCTCTATAAAAAAAGCATATTTAATATCATTTAACCTTTATTTATTATTAGCATATTAAAAATAAAGCTCAGAAGATATTGAGAATCTTTTAAACCACTTAATAGTTTAAAAGATTCTCAATATATATGAATTATCTGCTTTGGTAGATAACATAAATAGGTGTGTGTGTGTATGAAGGGGAGGTTTCTGATTTACTTCTGAAACTGAGAAATTTCTTTAGCTTTTAGGTCATCTTTGAAGCAAGAACCTCAGAATAAAGTATCTACATTAATTCAAACAATTTAAAATCATTGAGTTTTTTTTTAAAAAAATTGAATTTACTTAATTTGTGTGCACTAAATTTTACTGTACAGTGATTGAACTTGTTCTGATACATAGAAATTTTTCTATACTGAATAAGAATGTTTGACATTATGTGCATTTGAACTTTTAAGAGTTGCAGATCAATTAGAAAAGTTGATTTCTCTAGTGAACAAATCATTTCCACTTTGATGTCTGATAATTCTATATTTTTGTTTGTAAAATATGAATTTGAATAATGAAATTTTAATGTTTTTAACTTTTTATTTTGTTTCTAAACAATCTATAAAAATGATTTTAAGAGAGGTTGGAAAAATGTTGTTTAAAGTTGTATTTTTTCCACTTTGAATTTTGTTGGTATTTTATATATAAAACAAAAGAGTTTTTTTAAAAAATATAACTTTTAGTATGTTATACCTTTTAATGTTTATATTTAGGAAGAAGTTTAAATAATGCTTATTCTGCTTTGTTTGTAAATATATTCTAAAAATATATTTAGCAAGTAAAGTTCACAAATTTTTAAAAACTTATTAATGAAAGGTTTTTTTAAAAAAAGTATTTGGTTTGATTTTTAAATCCATTGCAATTTTTTTTTTCTTTTCTTACTGAAGTTTCTAACTAAATTTGTTTCGTTTTCACTATTTAGGTCAATGGAGTAGTTCTGTTTGGTAGATGTCATTTAAATGTTTCTGCTGTTATTAGAGGTCTTATGACACCGGCTTGCAAATTTGTCATTCTTAAGTAAGATCAGGCTTATTATACTTCTCACTATTATTATTTACTGATTTCTTTCGAAGATAATGCCACATTCATTTTGGTTGCAAATTTTTAATATTAAGATATTTACTCTTGATTGAAACTAAATATATATATGTAGCATGTATAATATAATATCATCATTGATTGTTTGTTAAATTATTTCAGTTTTTTATAATTGGTTTTAATCAATTATTTATTAAAGTTTCATGTATTTTCAATTTTTAAACATGTCTTTGGTTTAACAATCTTTGAATTTTCTTTTTAGGATGTTAATCTGTTTTTTATTGATTAATTGAATTGTATTCTCATGATGAATAATAATTGATAATTGTACAAGTTTTTCAACTATTTTGTTGACAGAAACATAAAAATTGTTCGGTATAGAAAAATTGTGGTGTTATGTATTTTAATTTAAATCATGAAAGTGGAATTTTAAATTACCAGTTATTTAGTGTTAAAGTGAGATAAATTGCATTGCATATTGCAATAAAGTTAGCTAATTATTATACACAGCACATAGATCGAAATGTACATGGGTTTAGAATACAATATTTTCAGAAATCTAACTTTTGATAATACATTTTTCTGTAAGTCCAAATGCTACTTTTTTTGTTATTTTCTTTGATTTGTAAGGCTTATCAAAGTATTAGTATTGTTTTATATTGTGGGAATTTATACATTTGATACTAACTGCTGGCTGTAGCACTTACTTATTTAGAAAAAAAATTATTTCACAAAACTCTGAGCAATTGGAGTAATGTTATAGTATCACACAATTGAATAGATTTTGATGAAACTGTAAATTTTATTGTGTAGTATAATTAAAAGTTTAATTTATTTTATTGCTTGATTTATTTATTTAAAAGCAAATTATGATGGAATTTAGTTTGGTTGATTTCTTTCTTTTTTTTTGTCTATTTATACTTGCATTTTATATGATTACACAGATTTTAAATTTTGTAAAATCTTTTTATGCATGACTTATATAATTTTTTAAATTATAAAAAACTAATTTATATGTTTTTCTTTTGAATTTATTAGGAGGGAAAACAGTGTTGAAGAAATGGCTGTGAAACCAATAACTCATTTTCCAGTTGATTTAGAAAACGAGGTAAATAAATTATTTTCGTATAAATCTTAAAATATACTCTAAAGATTTTATAAGAAAGATTAGTTGACACTGAACCCTTTATTTATTTATCTTTTAATAAGAATAAATTCAAGCTTTTGTGTTTTTGTGGAACTATGTAAAATAAATAGAATTACAAAATTGTTAAAAGTTTGCTGAAAGCTGTTTTGTCAGTTTTTCTAGTTCCCACAACTATCGAACAATTCCAAGTATAGCCAAAGTATATTTAATACCTTGTTAAATAGAAGTTCTGTTTCAAAATTTTTTAAAATTTGTAATATGTTTTGTTATTTCTCCTTCTACCACTTTTATAGTTTATTATTTGGATTAGAATAGAACTTTTGTTTAATGAGGTCATGAACTGGATTTAGAATTAGTAAAAAAGAATTATTTTGAAACCATTATTATTACTATTGAGCTCAACTATTGAAACTCTTTACTAATTCTTGACAGGTCTTGTAAGCTGGGTAGAAAAAAACCCTCTTAGATAATTGAATAGTTTTACTCTTAGTTGCTGTTTGTACACTGATTAAATATTTCATGTGCATTCGTTTTTTTTTGTGTGTGTGTGGGGGAGGGAGGGTTCAAATATAATTCGATGAATAGAAGTCTATTGTTTAGAGTACATATGAAATTAAATTTTAATATCACAAATTCAATTTTTTCAATATATAATGATTGTTTTCTATTTATTGAAGAAATTTCAAATAGATACAAAAAAGGGAATAAAATTTAGATAGTAATAGTTTAGGATGTGTATAATAAAAATTTTTTTATTTACTTTAAACTCGTATAAACTTTAAAACTCGTATAAAGTTTTTTATTACATGATAATTCTTTTTTTTATTAAATTTTTTTCTTAATATTTTTATGAGTTAAAAAAACTTTTCTTTTTGTAGAAAATGGAAGATCTGATATCAGCTCATCCGGGAGTTCGGACAGTTACAACAAAGAAGGTGTGTTGTTTTGTGTAAATAGCAGAGATTTTTTTTTTCAGTTTCAACTTAATTTGATTTATGAAACTGAATTATTTAAATCTTATGTTACTTTTTATTTATAAGCATTGAATATTTTAAAATCCTTTTGCTATAGTTGAAGATATCTGTATTTATGGTTATTTCAGTTTATATTTAAAAAATTTCGTTTTATTATTTAGTGCTTTAGATTAGGAATTTTGCATGGATATTTCTAGTTAAGTAGATATTATTTATATTATTATAGAAATTCTTTAAAATCCTAATGTTGTTCTTTTTATTTAATATGCTTTTGTTTAATTCTCTTATCTTTTACGAATGACTCATGTGACAATTTTTTAAAGAAACTTACTTTTCATTTATTAATAATATTCAGTACTAACAACCGTTGTCATCACTCTTGGTTCTTGTTAAGATTTTCAACTAAATATTTTATCTAACATGTCTTTTAATAGTTTCTTCATCAAAATATTTTTAAGCTTCCAATTTTGATAGTTATGTAATTCACTTGTGCTGTTATAGAGATCTTAAGACAAATTGTTCTATGTCTCTCTCTAATTTTTCTGTCAATTGCTGTAAAATTTCAACTTCAAATTAAAGTACAAATGATTAAACCACAATTAAAATAAAAGGTTTTTTTTTTTTTACTGTAGCCAAGATTTTTTAAAAGTATGAGTACTAAAAATAAAGTCATTGAAAATTTAAATCATATGTGTATGGAAAAATAATTTTCATAGCTTTTGCAATACCTCAAGACTTATCCAATAAAAATTTCTCAGACTCATTATAAAATTCAGTTTTTCGCCTTACTTTCAGAAATATTTAAGTGGCTTGAATAACAATATATATATATATATATATATATATATATATATATATATATATATATATATATATATATATATATATATAAATATAAAATATAATTTTAAAAAATTATGGTGTAAATTTTATGTAGTACTTTGGCCTTAAGGAATCAAACCCTGCAAAACATTTCTGATATTTCAACTTTTAAATAAATTAAGAAACATTTCTATCTTCTGCTGTCAAACCTGATCAGCTTATGGAGTTTTGAATAGAATAGCTTAAAATAATCAACATTTTCATAATGTTTGTTCAATCATTCTTAAGAAACACCTGGGTACTGATTGGAATGTTATCTTTGAGACAATCGATGAAGTTGTTTAAAATTGTCCATTTTTATTGATTAGTGATTTTCATACTTTTATAAATCAGTAAGTTTTAATGACTGATTTATTTAATTGAAGTGCAATTCTTTTTATTTAAAACATTAGTATCTCAAGAATGTTTTGTTAAATATTTATTAGGCATATACTGCCCTGAGTTGCCAAAAATATATAATTTTCTTCATTTAGATCATGTTAATACATGTATTTCTGTTATTAAAGATTTACAAATAAGAACCTTTGGCTCATATAAATACCATGTTTGCTTTAAATAAAAATGAGTTATTGAATTAATAATGAAGATATTGTAAAAAATTTGTGGTCTTGGTAAGGGCACAGCTTCAAAACCAGAGTGTTTCGGATTCAAAACCTGATCCATTAAATCCTTTGGGGGCAAAAGTTTCTCCCGTTGTAGTGGTGTAGAAGTTTGGAGAAGGGGGGATACCAGCTCAAGTGTAGTTCTTGTCTTCTGACCGCAGTTCAAAATTACAAGGTCCATTCTGAAATAACCAAATGTTGCTTTGAAGCAGGACATTAATATAACTAAACAAAACTTTAAAAGATTAAAAATAAATTTTAAAAAATAAGGTTTACTTTTAGGTTAAATTAGGAAAATTTATTTTTAAAAAATTTAATTTGCAGTGATATAGTTAACTTATTCTTTAGTTTAAGCAACTCGTTGATGAAAGCTAATTTCTCTTTCTTCTGCATGTGACATCCTCATGTAGATTAAATTTTATTTTTATTTTGTGCAAGATATTAGTTATAGATTAATTTATAAATTAAAGCAGTGGTATCATTAAAAAATAATCTTTTGAATTTTAACTTGATGTTAAAAGCAATTTTATGAGATATTTTTAGAAATTACTGTTAAAAAAGCCAAAATTTTGCTTAATTTTAAATTAAAATTAATAAATTTTTTAAATTCATATTTAATAAAATAAAATCGCTCCAATGTATGTACACATTACCTGCATCCAAGGTATACATGTAGCAAATTTGGTAGCTGTAAGTTAAATAGTCTTGCCTGTTGATTGCCAACATGCATGCACATGCACACACAAGCACTCACTCACTTGGAGCTTTATTATAAGTGTAGATAAACGTTTGAATATTTTCAACTTAGAATTCTTAATCTCTGATGTTTATCTTCTAGGGTGAACATGGTTTAGGAATCATGATATTAGAAGGTAAACATGTCGAATTAGGACGAGGAATTTTCATATCTGATATTCAGAAAGGTAGTCCTGCAGAAAAAGTAAGTTTTACATTAGTTAAATGAATTAGATTTGAGTAGTTTTTTCAAATTTTGAATTTTACAAATAATTCATTTTTTGGGAATATTTATATTTTAATAAAACTAGTTTTTGAAAAAAAATTATATAAAAATATAAATTTAAAGCATTATATTTATTTTCTTTAGTTCTGAAGAAATAATTATTTTGATATATTAATCTTTTTCGTTTTTTACAGTCTGGTTTAGGTGTAGGTGACATGATTTTAGCTGTGAACAAGACAAAATTAATTGGTGCTGATTATGAACTGGTAAGAATTTTTGTCAGTGATATAACTAATTATATTGTGCTTTTAATTAAATCATTTCTTCATTCATTGTTGTTATTTATTTATAGGCTGCCTCTGTTTTGAAAAATGAAGATGGACCAATGACCTTTTTAGTGGTGAATTCTCAAAAACCTGCCTCAAGTCCTGTGCACAATGATATAGACCATGATAAGAAACCTAGAAACAGCTTAGGAATTTTACCAGATGCTGCTACCCGGCGTAAAAGTAAGACATCTATAATATTTTCAGAAAATTTTACTTCACATCTTAACAGAAATATCTGGTAACTAAGAGAAAAAGAAAATAGTTTATTAAATGAATTATACATAGACTAAATTTATGAATTCAATAAAAAAAGGACCATGATGCCGTTATTTAATATGATTTCTATAAGTGTCTGCTGCTGCATGTGAACTGTTTTTATTGGAACATTATTATATTTATTTTAGTTATTATTATCAATATTATACTTATATTAGTTATTATATCAAAAATTAATTTTCTTTCATATTCATAACAGTTATATAATTTTAAAATTGCTTATTTATTTATTTGCCCTCAGAAAAGTAATTCAATGCATAATTATTGACCTAATGCAGGGATTTAATTACGTCAAAAAAATGTAATGATTGTTTTAAGTTGGATTTCGTTGAAAAATCAATCTGTATCTTCTTATCACTCTGTTGGTATTTTAACGATCAAAATTAAACATTGAAAAAATAATAATGTCAAAATAGTAAAATGTCAAAACTATTCATCATCTTGAATGGTGACTGAGAGGAAAGGGTAAAAATTTGTTTCACATCTAACTAACTAATTACTATATTTGAATATTAGTGGTGATTTTATGGTACTTTTCCGTTAGCCGGGCGCAAGCGAAAATCGCCAAATAATGTAGAATTCTGTTGACTGTTTTGTCACTCGCTTCGCTTAGTGAATCAGCTTGTGTTTGGTTCACAATTGGTATAATTTGCCGTTTAAAGGAAAAGTACCAATTTTATAATAAAAATTCATTTTCAGTCTATATTTAGTGTAGTAAAATGTTAGTGAAAAATAGATTATATTATTATGAACAAATCAGAGTTAAATATCAGAGCAGCAAAGCTAGAATTAAGACACAAATGAGTCAGTCACATACCTGTTTAGCTGGAGACATCAGTAAGAGAAGTTATTTTATTTAGTGAGCAATTCTATATATAATATACATATTGAACTCATGGCACCATCTATTGGCACATAGTATAATCAGAACTAACATTTCAACATATTGTTTACTTTTTTCTACCAGTTAAAAGCATTTACTTGGTGTTTGCATCAGGATTAATATTCTGTCTGATTCAAGAAAATGCAATTTGTGATCCAATTTGCTAATCTCCTTTGCAGGTTCTACTCCTTCATCTTTGTGTCCAACACCTTCACCAAACAGTTCTTCCCCATCTCCAAACCTACCTGCCTGCCCAATTCCACCTCCAGCAGAATTCTCTGATCCATGCGTCACATTGGATCTTGTAGGGAGGGAGATGGTTGTTGACATTCATAGAGAAAAGAATGGTCTTGGACTAGGTATAGTTGGTGGCTCAGATACGCCTATTGTAAGTATTATTTTTATATATTTGTTTTGTTGCTTTTAAAGATAATTTTAAGAACATATATTAGGAACACAAAGGCTTACAATTTAAGTATAATTTAGATAAATCTCTCAAAGGGCTTTAATGTTTTGCTATTTATCAAGTAGCATTTGATTGTTATGACTTTAAAAACGCATTTAAATTACCACAAAAATAAAATTACTATTATTGATTTCTTGGGAATATCTAGATGTTATATTTATAAATATGGAACGGTGTGTACCAATATAATTGTATGTTAAATCTGTACACCAGATCAAAATAAAATATCAAATTTTGTTATATATTAGCAAAGTATGATGTTACCATCAAAAGTTTTGAAGATTATACAGTTTTGAGTATGTGTATAATTTTTTATAGTTATTTTAGACTCAGAATACATACATTGTTATTTTTAAAATCATAATCTTATTTTCCATATACAATGAGTGACAGCAGAATTAAGCTACTGTTGACTATTTATTTATTCATTTTTCTTTTTGCAATTGTGTATTAGCAGAACAACTTGATAGGAAGTGGAAGCATGATTTTTGATTGAAAAAAAAATTATGGTTTAAATATCTGAAAACTTTTACTCTATGCTTAATGTTTCATAACATTTGTGAAAATTTGAAAAAAAAAAATATTCTGTAATTTAAATAACTGTGACAAAAAAAAGCAATGGCAATTTTATTTATTTAAATTTTACTGCCACTTTCCTGACTATATATAATAATCCGTCTTGGGGTGGTTGACGAGTAACATTTTGACAATCAGGTTTATTTAGTATTGTGTTCTTCTATTGAACAAGGTTAGTTTGTATGGATCATATTGTAGAATTTTTAACCTCTGTTACAAAAATTTATCAATTTTTTTTTCAAATATTTATTTTTATACAGGGTTGCATTGTAATACATGAGATTTATGCTAATGGAGCTGTAGCCCAAGATGGCAGACTTAAACCTGGTGATCAAATTTTAGAGGTATTTTAATGATTTTAAATTTTTTATGAATTTTATTTTGTTTATTTATTTATCTGTTTTGTATATATGTATTTTTTTCTTATGTAGGTTAATGGCCATGATTTAAGGCATGCAACACACCAAGAAGCTATAAATTACTTGAGGCATTCTGTACCCAATGTTCAGATACGGGTTTATAGACATAAAGAAACATCCGAGAGTCTGTCTTTAGCTGAATTCTCAGTGGAACTTTATAAAAAACCTGGTCGTGGCTTAGGTCTCACTATTGTTGGCAAAAGTAATGCTCCAGGAGTTTACATTTCTGAAGTTGTAAGTTGAATTTGCATATTTAGTTGTATTTAAATGAATGAATTTATAATTTATAAAGAATTCATTATTTTATTTATTTATTTATTTATTTGTTTGCCAGTGTAATATTTTTTTTTTGCAAATTGTTATTGTTTTTTTAGCCCTTTAATTATCTCAGAATTGTTTATAAATTTTATAATTAATTTTATAAGCTTGATTTTATTTGAACATTGTTCTTAAGTTTTCATTATGTGTTTATTGAATAACAGATTGTTTTGTTCATTTCTTAAAGCTCTTTTTTTTAAGATTTTTTTTATTTCTTTAAAAATTATGTGAAGATATGATTATAATACTACAGAATAAAAGGTTTGGAAAATATAAAAAATAAAATAAAATATGCATTAAGAAATAACATGAGTTAAGAGTTTTGTTAACCCTTTTAATCCTTTACTTTCAATCTCAATATTTATATTTCTAAATAGAGGGGATAATAAATTATTTATCTTTCTAAATCATATGTTTTTCCAGCTTGCATTTTATACTGTTCGTATTCTTTCTTTTATCTTTTCATGTATATATGCTATGCAAAGAGTAAGTATTGTGATTGAACTCATATGCAAGATTTTGCTGAATTTCTATATTTTGAATGCTTTTAAATTAAAAAAAGTCTTTTAACCAGTCTATCTCTAAATTCTTGGCTGAATTACTCTTTGTGCTATGTGACGGAATTTTTTTTATATAATCTTTTTAAATTTGTTGAGTTTTATCAAATTTTGTACAAAATCTATAATCCATGCAGAAGTATGTCTATTCAGCTGTCTGAATATACATTAACATAGTTACTAAAACAAAGAGAGCTGTATAGATAAAATTTGTTTCATAGTTTTATTATCTAATGTGCAGATATGCTTCTAATTTGGAACCAAATCATTCAGTGCATTGACTATCTAACAATTTATATTTTCATAAGCATGTAGACCTAATAAATAGAAAATACAATAATTCAAAGGCATGATTATTTTTTAGACATTAATCATGATTGTATATAAAACTTTTGTGTCAAATGGCTTTGGGGGAAAAGGCCCATTTTATACATAAAAAAAAATCTTGCTAGCTGTTAAATCCATTATCTGTGAAAATTTTTAAATTTTTCAGAAAACTTACGATTATATTCAAAGCTTAATAGACAACTATTCACCCTATTTTTAGTTAAACTGTATTTTCTTTCTCTTTTACTTTGTATTTCTTAACATTTCAAATTTTTTTTAAAGAATATTTTTTTTTTCAAAAATCACTTACACCTTTTACTAGTAAATAGATTAATTTTGGATAACGGAATTTTGGATATTATGAAAATCTGATAATTACACTAAACAATATAATTTGTTTTATTTAAATGTAAAATTCTCATATTGTTTTTGTGATTTTTTACAAGAAAGATATTTAAAGAAAAACATTAGAATAAATAAATAAAATAAAGGGTAATATGATGCAGATATTTTTTAAATTAAAACTTTAGCAATAATTCTTTTATTTTTTTAATTTACATTTTTTATTTAGATCAAAGGTGGAGTTGCTGATTTAGAAGGATCTCTTATGGAAGGAGATCAAATTTTAGAAGTGAATGGACAGAATCTGAGGGAATATGACCAAGAAGCTGCAGCAGTCTTTTTGAAAGTAAGGAAATATGAAACTTTCCAAAATTACCATAATATTGATATTTGAAGTTTCCTACTGATTTTAAGTTGGTGCATGCAATATAAAAGTGCTGATTATTGTTTAAATTTTTATTTCCTTTTATCAGATGCATCATAAAAGTTTACTGTCTTGAAAGAAACTAGATCTTTATTGATATTTCTTTAAAATATGTTTGATATTTTGTGCTTTGCAAAAAAAAAAAAAAAAAAAATTCTGGTAGTAGAACTTTTGCTTTTTTTATCTTACATTTTTGACATTTTCATCATGTTTTATTTTAATGTATCCAATGCAATAAAATAGATTGATCTGAAATAATCGGATTAATAAAACTGAATGTGATTAGCAGGCATAGAGTGCAGTTTATTATTTGTTTAAATATTCTCTTGTAATTAATAAATAAAACTTGTAAAAACTGAAAATGCATTGAAGATATATTTTTAGTTATATAAATTTTGTAGATTTTTTGTGGGAATCCTATTGAGACATAAATTAAGCTTATAACTTTATAGGGTTAAGAAGTGTTATAAACCATATGTGCATTTTCAGTTGTTGATTGCATGAAAACCATTTATATATCTGAATCATCTCCATTTACAGAAGTATTGAGGTATTAATATTTCTGATTTCTTTATCAGGATGACATAAAAAACTGACTAATATTAGCCAAATGCCAAAGATTATTTATTTTAATCTTTGGCATTTGATCCAGGAATTTTTTATACAATTTTATGAGAAAATGATAAAACCATTTTCCTTTCATTAAATAGTGGTTTAAAATGCTCTAATTTCTTTGTGACTATCAATTTTTATATGTTTATTTTGGTTTTGTTCAATAATTAATTTTCTTTTAACACTATTATTTGCAGACTTGTGTAGGAAAAATAAATATGAAAATTGGTCGGTTGAAATGTGAAACAAATCTTCCCCCCAAAAGGTCGATGCATTGAAATTCTGCTTTTAATATATGTGAGTATTAACTCAACTGTTTTAAGTTTTATTTAATTCGATTTGGCATGATACTTCATATATATATCAAACTAAACAATATGTTTCATTTTTATTGCATTTGAAATGCACTTGCTATTTGTTATTCCAAAAATCAAATTGTGTTAACATTGGATAATTTTTAGCCTCATGTTTATTTTTTATACATTTTTTTTCCTGTAGAGCAACAGTTATTTCTAGTCAACAATGTTTTTCTTCATGCTGGTTAGTGAATTCAAATATCGTTTAATATACTAAATAAAATAGCTCAGTACCACGGCTTCAATGTCATTATACATTTATTGAGATATTTAGAGTTTAAACTTCCTAGATAAATTTTTTTTTACTTCTTTTAAACTAGAGGCTATCGTACTTAATGAATAGTTTCAGATCAGCTTAAAAGTTATATATGATTTGTGTATATCCATATTGTGCAAATATGACTTTCTGTACAAATATGACTGCACAGAAAGATTACAAATATATTAACGTTTTCTCTTATCTCATGTATGTTTTACTTATTTTGTCTGACATTTGCAATGTCAAAAAGTTTTTATTTCTTTTTAATGTATTTGATGGGGGATTTTTTAAAAAATTTTCTGTTTAAATTTTTGAGTTTTTTTTGATTCCCCTTTCCCTAGAAAACATGTAGCATTTTTAACTCCCAGTTGGATTTATTTGTTTTGTTACAATAATAATATGTTTTGCATTGTGTCATGAATACTATTTTAAAATTAGAGTTGATTTAGCTAATTGATAATAACAAAAACAATTAGTTTGTATCTATCCATTGTTGAGAGCTGAAATACTATCCAATTTAATAACGATTCCAGAATGGAGTTGAATAAAAGGGAACAGAGAATGGAATCAAATGATTTTAGATCCTATGATCCTCATTTTTGTATAGAAACCATTTAAGTAAGGATTTATTTAATTATAATCATTCTTATATATATATTTATATAAATTTATATATATAATACTAAATTATTAATCAACTACATTAGCTGAAAATAGGGATAAGTTAAAATTTGCAGTCACTACTAATTAAATACAAGTATTTAATGAAATGCGCATTAAATTCCTGTATTGGATCATGGATATGTTTTTGGAACTGCATAAAAATATTTTTGTATTGTGCCTTTAGAAATTAGGAGTTTAGAATCATAGTAAATTGAAGTAATAAATGATCTGAAGTGTGTTTATCAAATATACTTAGCTTATTTATTAAAAATTTCTCTGCAAGCGTTTTTCAATTTTGCATGCCAACTATTATGATGTGACAAACACACTTAATCAGATGATGTAAATCTGATATATCATAAAGAGGTATTCACAAAATGATGACGAAAGATGCAAAAAGCTATTAAAATAAATTTACCATTGTAAATTTTTAATATGATTAATTTATATAACTTTTTTTACTTTACAGATGTACAGCACCCAAGTACCTTATTCTGATATCCTGTAACTATGCAATGTGCAATTTCTCATTCCCATGCAATGTACAATGTGCAATTGATTTTAGGAACCCTTGTTATGGAAGAACAGTATTTTACAAGTGCATGTCTAAAAATGAACTTTGTCCATAAGTATTATACATCATTGTAATGTCCAAAATGATATAAAAATGTAACATGCAAATCGATTTTGTATGATACAAATTTGAAATTTCAAAAATGTGATTTAAATTTTCTCCAGAGAGTTCTAATGAAAATCGAAATTTGTACATGAACATGCTGTTTAAAATTTGTAAATTTATGCAAAGAAAATTTTCATGGCAAATGCTTATTTTTTATGTTAATGATTATTTTTTGTTTTATTAATCATCTTATCAATGTATATAAATCACACTAAAATGCAATTCAGAAAGGTGATTTTTAAGGCTTGTATTACAATGGATATATATTACTATGAATTTATTGTTATATAAAAATGTCTTTTCAGATATTCCGTACTATTTCCTACTTTATATGTTTTATAAGCGTTTTCTTTAGTAAGATTTTAATGACTTTCGCAAGTTTTTCTCATTGTTTTCTTTTTCCCTTTTTATGTATTATTTCTTGTTTTG
The DNA here is from genome assembly GCA_026289955.1 of Argiope argentata. Taxonomy (NCBI): domain Eukaryota; kingdom Metazoa; phylum Arthropoda; class Arachnida; order Araneae; family Araneidae; genus Argiope; species Argiope argentata. The sequence goes on along the minus strand of JAOUZG010008838.1, from coordinate 685,584 downwards.
ATTGAATATCAGTTGAATTACTATTAATATTATCATTTGTTTAATAAGATAATGTATTTTATATTTTGAATAATAATTCACATTTCATATTTGTTTGAAAATTCATATAAAAATTTGCAATTCAATTTAATGAAGGTTTTTTAAAACCATCTTGTAAAGTTTGTAAATATTTAAAAACTATTCTTAAATATTCTATTAATAATATAAATAATTGTAATAATCCACTTTATTTATCAGGTGCAATGTTAAATTCTTGAAATAATTGCATGAATGTTGTAAACTAATCTGATTCAGTGAATGAATTAATGATTTTTTATTTAAATTATTTATTAAAGAGCAAACATTTTTGAATTTCTTTTACTCATAATAACATATACTGTTTCTTAAGCCTATTTCTAAATAATAATTTCATGTTTCGTTGATATTTTGAATTCATGTTTAAATCTTGATTTAGTGAACTTTGAGGTGCATGATTTATGACTCTTTGGTTTGTGAGGCTGATGGCTTTATTTTTTTTCTTACAGCAATTATTATTTTCAAATTCCATCTTTAGTAAACAATATATTGAAATAATTATTGTATTTTATTGATTTTTTTTCAGCTCATGAATATTTAGTTTAGTTGTATAATTCCAGTAATTTCCATTTCAGTATTTTATTTTTATTGTAATATAATTTCACGTGTTTACCAAATTAGATTTTTTTTGTTGAAAATATATTTTTATTAGTTAACAGGAGACAAAGATATTTTAAATTGAATAATAACTTAGATATGAATAAAAAATTTCATATTAAAAATAATCAATTTTTGTGAATTTAAAAATAAATGGAAAATTTCAGAAAGATAAATTTTATTTCTACATGTTTAAGATATTTGTTTGAAAAACTTGATTAAAAAAATACTTTTGGATTTTTTTTTGTGTGTGTGATCAATTTTTTGTTAGTATGGTTGTTTAACTGGATGCTGTTAAAGCCTTTTAATGTATTAATATTTTAAGGGTATAGATACAATTAGGTGTACTCCCAGAAATATTTATTCATCTAGAAAGTTTTCTAAATCTAAAATTTTATGTCTATTTCTTTATATGCTTTTAAACTAAAGCATTTATGGATTAATTTATATGAATTCTTTAAATTTAAAATTAACGTAGACCAATTGAAATATTTCAAATTACTTTTTATTTGATTATTTTTATTTTTAGTATGTGTTCAATTTAGTTCATAATGCAGTAAAACATATTTATATACCTTTCAAGGTATTGTTGTGAAATATGTGATAAAAATTTTAATTAATAATTTTGAGTGTAACAAATTTAATGTTAATAATGAAATTTCCTTTAGAAGTAATTAATTTTTGAAAGAGATGTTGGCATTGGCTCTGCATGTTATTGAAAACAATAAATAAATTTTAAGATTGCCAATTTATCTTAAAAGTAAAGAAACTTCTTATTTTTATGCTTATTCTGGGCTTTAATTGTACTTTTCTTATTTTATGCAGTTAATATGCTAGCAAGAAGATGTTAAATTAAAAAAATCTTCTGATGTCCTGATTACCTGAGAGTATTAAGCACAATATAATAAATCAAATTCATTGAATATTTGTTTACTAATATTTTAACAGACTTTAAAAAGTTTGTAATTTTTATTTTCAGTTCACTCTTCCTTTTAAGGAATGTGAAATAAATTCTTTACCATTGTATGAGTTAGCATCAGATAATTTATTTTGTTATTTTGTGAATAATTCAAAAGTCATGTTATAAGTTTATGTAATCCTCATACTTTATCTTTGCTCTCAGGAGGTTTTAGTCTCCTTTTACATTAAAATAAGGCTTATTGACAAATTTTTATGTTCATTACATTGTAGAAATGAAATAATTTATCACTGCATTTATTAGAATATCAAATTATGAGAAAGGTATAAACAATGCTTTACTGTGTATATTTTTGTAATTTTATTGAAACCGCATTTAATTCAATAACTGCTGCCATGGATTTCAATATATTTTATATGCCATCAAATATTTAGAAAGTAAGCTCAACTCATTTCGCAATTATATAGTGAAAACTTAGGTTTCAATGCAAAATAAAGTATACATTCATCTTTATTTTAACTATTTTGAGCATTTCATTTGTATCGTAGATTCTATGCTTTATTATAGCAAATAATGTAAATTATGGCGTCAACTACTTGTAAAATTTTAGCTAATTTTTTTTGTTGCGTTAAAGCATTCCATATTGCTTCAACCACACTATTCCCTATGTAACAAGGATTCAGAACTTCAAATAGCAAAGCCGAGTCATTTGGCTACTGAACACCAGCTTGTTCTGGGTTTCTCAGTGAGCACACTCCACACCTAAACCTGAACTTTATAACTGCCATGGAATTTCTAGAAATATTTTTAAAAGATTTCCATTACAAAAGTGCATTTCTATTTCGTGTTGTTGTCATTTATTGCTTATTGCATCAAGTTGCTTTAACTGATTTCTTGATGAAGAAATACCCTCTAGAATTAAACAGTAATTTACTCATTCCCAATATGATTAGTTCTTTGATATTATTGCTGTAGTTCATTCTAGACTCCGTTGTTACAAAGCTGTTCTATTTCAGAAGTGCTTTACAAGTAATTTTAGGCTTAGAAAAGGTGCTTTTTTAAAGGGGAAAGGAAAACTAATATTAATAAATCCATTTTCTACATGTAAGAGTTGTATATAAATAAAATAGTCTTGATGGGCTCCTTATAGACAGGTTAAGCTATTCTTGTTCTTTATACTGCACTTGCTTTAAAGTTAAGCTGATGTTTCTATTAGGTGCTACTTTGCAGGATCTGTCTTTGAAGCAGTGCTGAATATATAGCTCGATTAGTATTCTGTACTGACAGTGAGAATATTTTTGCTCTAACTTCAGATTAAAAATTTTATGTCGTTGATCTGTATGGCACTACAGTTTGTTGCATCTCTTTCATTGCTAAATGCATATCTAAAACTTTTGATTCGCTAAAATATTTTGCATTGGTCATGTGCAGTGTCTTTAATGTTATATGCTGATGAATTTATAAAGTTTCTGCCTATGATATCTTTAGCATGCCTGTAATTGAATCAATGTTTCATTTGTTAAAAGATTTGTAATTTTAAAATTCAATTGATTTTTTTGGCTTGTTGGTTAATTTTTGATTGCAGGAATGGAGTATTCCAAATTTGAAACTAAGTTCCATTAAAAGATTTTCTGTATATGTAGCCAGGTGCTTTTTAAACGTGACAGTAAAAATTCGTTTTTGTATGGCTCAGAAATTTGGAGAAAAGGTTGCTTGTCCAAGTATTGTCCTTGTCACCTGATCACAGCTCAAAATTATGAGGTGCCCAAAATAGACCTTAAGTTGTTTTAAAACTAGTTGTTTGTACAACTAAATTGTACTAAAATACTATTGGATCTTTTAACAAAAAATATCATCAATTTATTTGGCCATCAAAGATAAAAATATGCTGTTCGTTTGGAGATGAAATATGGTTTTCAAAAATAGAATAAAATTTAATGCAGCAAAGTTAAATGTGACCAATTGTAAGTAAACAAAATAGAATGGAAATAAAATGTTTAATTTTTTTAAAAAATATTCGAGTACATCATTAAATATAATTAAGCGTCAATCAGTACTGTAAATATTTTCTGATTGATTTTATAATTTACATTTCAGTAAACACTAAGGAATTGCACATGATCAATTAATGTATACTGCACATGATGCTAGAGATAGATAGCAAGTTTATGACTACTATTACATCTAAAAAAATAAAAGATAAATTACCAAGGCATCTTGAGTGCCCTATTGTAATATAATATTTCTGATGACCTTCTTTGTGGGAAGACTTGCTTCTACTTGTCCAAACATATGACCTGTCAATATCTATGCAATATCTGTTTTAGGTTTGCTTATAGTATATTTACATGATATAAGTTTCTGTGCATTTTTTACCTAAAGTATTTGAAATGAAAATTTATATCGAATCGGATACCACATATTTTCTATTGGAGTTGTTAAAAATCTAGGCATATCAAAGAAAAACCTATGCTCTTTGAGATAACAGTTGATCCTTGATGTTGTTTTGGTTTTCAAGACTTGGAATGCAGAAATCTGTAATAGTGAAGTTCGTTTTATTGAAATCTTTATCCTTCACTTTTCCTTTCTCATGTAACAAAAGCTGATTTTTGACATTCTTTTAGTTGCTATAAAAGCTGGTATAACTTTTTTTTCTTTAAGGGATGTTGAGTACTGCTAATTGTTGATTCTAACTTGCAAGATGTGATAAAATTACATGTCTTCACTACTTTTTTCTTTTTATCGAACTATGCATTTCTTCAATTTTCTTAAAGCCATTAACCAATGCATGATAACTAAATACCATCGTGCTTGTTGATGAATTCTCTAATTTTATATATATGTATATATATTTATTTGTAAAAAATAACAATCTTTATGGCATTTTTATTTAATTTGTTTTAATAGATTTTCATAAGATGCTTTAACTTGACAAAAGTAATAATATGTGGGAATATCATATAAGTAATCTTTTTTAATTCCATTTTGTCCTAGTGTCCATTTTGTCCTAATAAGGAAAAATGTTTTAAAAAATAATATAACAACTCTGTTTTTTAACAAATGTGCAAATGAAATATTGATGTTTTTTCCCCTTTTTTAAATCTGTATATGAGTATAATAATTTCTCAGTGTATTTGTTTTTTACTTGTATTTTAAAATTATATTATCATGTAACCAGTCACATGAACCACTAACTTATTTCACAAATAATTTAAAGAAATATAAATTGGCATCATAAAAAAAGTTTTTATGAAGTTACTTAAAATATTTCTCTTATGTAATTTGACTCAGTGTTACTATTATTATAAAAATTTTCCCCTTTTCCTGGTTTAATCTATTACATTGAAACAAAATACTGTGAACGTAAATGTGCAATTATTTTAAATCTATTTTTGACAGCGAGAGAGAAAAAAAATCTTAAAAATGAAATTGTATTTTTATAAAGTGGGATGTGTTATGCTTCATAGCTCTTCCTTCAGTTTTATAGAGACTGATCTATATAACTCATTGAAACTTGGAAAGGGTTTATAGCTATAATAGCATTGAGTGTTTGTTAATGTAGCGAGCTCAGACTTTTCCCTTATAATCTTCATAAGTATACGCTGCATATTTATATTTCTTGTGTCTGTACAATCGAGGCGTGGCAGCTGCTTGTAATTTTAACTGTAAATGTACGAATCATGCATTTTAAAAATTTAGTATTGCTTTTGGAATGTAAATGTTGTGTGTGATAATTGGTACTATTCGTGTAATCTTAAGGTATATCTTTTTATCTGGATTTATGTAGCAAATTCTATATGTATATGTTCTTAACTCTAAGGAATTAACTCTTTATGTTCCTTATTACTCTGCTTTGATGTCATTTGAGTCTAGAGTCAAATAGTTTTTATGGGCTAAAGTTGAAGTTGTATAGTCTGAATACTTTAGGTTCTCATTGAATGTTACTGTATTTGAACAGTTTGAACTTATTCATATTTACCTCATTAGAGAGATATTGGACACGTTTTTGTGTAAGTGTTCATTAAGTTATAAATAGTTTGCATGGTTCCCACTGTTATCTGCTTTTTCACAATCTAAAAGCACCACTGATTACGACTCATTCCCTTCCGCTTTAATTTGAGAGGTTAGTAAATTTGTGAAATTCGGTCTTTATTGATATTTAGGCCTTTTGTTAACAAATGTTACCATTTGGCATCTTATGTAATATGAACCTTGGCATATTCTGAAAATCGCCA
>JAOUZG010008838.1:646966-670394 GCA_026289955.1 Argiope argentata | reverse complement strand
TAAAAAAGTGTAAAAGAAGTGAAAAGTTAATACTTTACAAATTAACCCTTCTTTGCATGATGTTTTCTTTTTCTTTTTTTTTTAAATCAGGGTGATGTAATTAATGCTCTAGATTAAAGGAAAAATATTTAAAAAAATCTTGGTGTAAATAAAAATATGTATTATGTAAAAAACAATATGATGGAAATTTACATCATCATGCATTGTCACATATTTAGCTCAGTAAAAATAAATAAAAAAATATTCTTTACTAAATCTTCTTTATTCTGTATGATAATTTAATTAATTAATAATTATTAATAATAAATTAATTTCCACAAAACAATTTAAAATCTCGCTCATTTCTTCCAGTCACAACAAACAGCGGAATGACAAGTTGTAGGCCTGGTAATTGACAGTGACGTTTGCTATTTTTTGACAACTGCGTTTTTTTGTACGCAATAGTCGCTTAAAAAGTTGCCAGCAACAATAAATTTACAGTACAAGGGTTTTGAGTACCTATTCTTTGTTGACTAAATATTATGATGGAAATTTCCATCATCATGCAAAGAAGGGTTAAAGGAAAATTCCTTGAAAACTGCTATTTATAAAAATTTTAAATTTAAAAAATAAATGAAGATAATTTTTAACAAAATATTGTTACGGATCATCGGGTTCACTTGTAGTAAATGTATGACATTAAAACAATCAGAAGGCCTCAGTAGAAAATAACAGCGACATTTATTTGACACGAAGACGCTAACACAAAGACGACGGATACACGGATGACAAATATCTACATCCGAAAAGAGAACACAGCAGCACACTACAACAGACAGTAGCCTACAAGTAGAAATTACCCACATCTCACAAATCGGCCAAACAGAATCCAGCAGGAGAGAGGATCCTTGAAGCTTCGCTTTACGGTCCTTCCAAATGGCTGGAGCTCTCACTGTCTCCTCCCTTTAGCTGATGATTCACTACCCACTACCAAACAACTGGTTACATTTCAAACATTTCCTAATAACATAACATAACATTTTCAAATTTAAATCATTCCAAGTGAATTTCATTATATTCAACCAATTTCTTTAAGATTTCTCTCTAAATTAAGATGATATAATCAAAATAATATATAATAGAATTCAAATTAAAACTAGTCATTTCACTCAATTTTGAGAAATTGGCAGTGATGTATAATCTGATTCCGATGAAAAGCTATTTATTGCCCATATTTGGAGTAATTATTTAATCATGACAACCAAATTTGATGTACTTCAACTTATCATGACAAAACAAAGTTATATTTTAAACTATTTTTGAATAATAAATATTAAACCTTCTGTCTGGTTAATGATGGATTTGAAAAATGATGATGTCTGCTTTGCAAAATGACGAAATTAATTACTGAATAAAATTGGTGATGTCGGGTTCAGTTATTAAGAATGGAGAATCTCTGAAAAAGTTTTATTTTGTGACATGAGGAACCACAAGATTTATCTTGAAAAGGGGAAGTGAAGGGCATTAGAGAAGGAGACTATTGATGACATAGTTAGCTTTCGTATGAAATATAAATAGAAGATATTGTTATCGGTAATTATGGTTGAGGATTTCCGAAAACGTTTTACTTCTTGGAACTTTACTTTATAAAATACACAATAAGGAAATATTTTAGAGATTCCCTAAAAAAAAAAAAGAAAAGAAAATGGAAGTTGGTGTGTGGCAAGTGATAATTGATAACACGTTCAGAAGCCATGGGCTTGCATGTAAAATATAAATTGGCGAGATTGAATGCTGAATTGGAGATGATGGTTGCTTCTCTGGTTTGCTAATTATTTTGAATATAAAGATTTATGATAAATAAATGCAACATGAAAGGAATTTCTTTACATCAAATAAAGAAATTGTCTTTTTTAGGAAACAGAAACTGTGTTTAAGAACCTCAGTGAACTTTGGTTCGTACAAGTTACCTTTGCATTTGCAGGGTCTTAAAAGTCGTTCTCTGCTCGGACCATTATAGCAGATTCTACACATAGGATTGTTTTCCAAATCAGAGACTCTTAACAAGACCGTATCTTGTGCTGAACTTTTTGTTTCAGAAGATTCTTTTTGCTCCTGAGAGCTCGAAACGTCACTGTTTTGTGATTTTGAGGCTCCATGACTGGAGTCAGCTTGTCTTTCCATAAAATCAAGTTTTAAACATCAGCAAAAATATTTGAGATTTTAGGTAAACAACATTAACAATTTATAGCTGAAGTAGTCAACGCTGCTTTTGAATCTGAAATCTTAACTGAAATAATCGATGCCACTTTTAAAACACAATCCTGATATGAAAACAATGAAAGAAAAATGTAAAACCAGATTGAAATAGTTTACCGGATACTATTCTTCGGGTTAATGAGGGGCAAAAAATCGCCAAGGATGACGCGATAAATCCAGGAAAAATGGAAAAATCACGCTAAAAGTTAATATTTTGCAAGTATTTTCCGCTAAAGTCATGTAAGGCGTTCTCTTATATGATAAGTTGATTCAATCTATTCGCCATATTTCATAATATATTTGCACCGTAGATATATCAGCATACACACACATACAAATCATTTCTTTTATAAACATAGACTTAACATTTGAGACAGTTTCAGAACCATTCGAGTGTTGCAAATATATTTTTACTAGCATTTAATTTTCTCATTATCTTGTAAATACGGCTAATCTCACCAAACTTAGGCCTAATTCGGAATTAAGCACCGTAAGATAAAATTACTGGAATATCGTCGGTTAAAATCAGTTTTGGATAGTGATATCTATCATTCAAATGTAATTCCTGTAAAAAAAGATCCAAGTAAAGGAAACACTTTTACGAAATATCAGATAAAAATTCTGATTTATTTTGACCTAGTCAGATACTATTTCCAATTCTAATATTTAAACCAAGTCGAATAAATTTCTTATACAAATAAAATAAAAATAAATATTAACTTTATGAGTTATTATTTGCTATTGCGACGGTCGCCCAGAACGAAAATACTTCCATATCTAATACGCTTAATGCAAAAATATTTCTATACAGGTATAATACACACGATTCTCTTATCCTCTAAATTATTTTTTCAAAGAACATTAGTTACATCGTTTGGTAAACATTAGTTAAACCAAACGAATTTGGAAAACTACGCTTCTCCTTAAGTTATTGATAACTTTTAAAAAGTGGGTAAAATTTATTTAAATTTTATCTTTGTATAAAATCTGTATTATCACAACTAAATTTTAAATAGATTTTTCTATATATGGATACATAGCTTTTAATAAATAAAAAGGAAGCTGTTTTATTAACTGGCACAAGACATTCTATAAAATCTTCCTGTGTATTTGCGAATAAAATGTGAAGAAAATTTATTCGATAATTTGTATTTCTGTAATGCGTTTATGCATTTTGTGATTCAAGTATTTTTTTTTACCCATCATTGCCCGGACAAAAATTATTTTACATCGCATTTTTCTTTGCCATAAACTGAAAAAACAATTCTCAGTTTTTTAGTATTTCTGTGCCTTGTCGGGATAATACTGTAAAATGTATCCTCAGTCAAGATTCTTTCTCTTGTTTTTTCTTCTTTCCTTTTTTATTTCCCTATGTTTAAATTAATGTAATTGGAAATATTATTTGTTCTTTATGATAATTAGTATATTATTTTTGAATAGTTTTTATTTGAAAAGTTGTTGGATGAAAACTGAGGTTTGACTTTATTTTTTTATTCCCCGCGTAAGTATTTAAAGAATTAATTAATTTTGAAGTAAAATGTTAACCTAACCTAGAATGGCATGCGTACATTTCATGCCACGACTTGTCACCGTTTCGAAGGAATTCATGTAAGAGATAACCAAACATATGTTTACTCCTCTATATTATGAACTTTTGTTTATGAATAACTCAAAAAACAAGAAAAGTTTCTTTTTTTTTCTACACTGAACAAATGGAATTCTTCAATTAATTAAGTATTTTAAGAAAGTTAATTGTTAAATTAAAAGTTGATCCACAGAATGGCAGTCCCAAATTTCATGTTTATGGTTTCGTTGTGATCGTGTTAGAGATAACTAGACATACAATTCCTTCTTTATATCATAAACCAAACTTCCGTTTATAAATAATCCTAAAACATTTTTTTTTATCATGTGAGAAAATGATGTTTTTTTCTTCAGGTTTTTGAGGCCTCAAAATGCATGGCTGAAAAATTGGCGATTTATCGCTTTATAGGCATTTATTATTCGCTTTTAGGGTTATTAGAGAATAATGAAAAAGGTAGTAAAGTTTGGCAATTTAACGCCAAAAGAATCATTTAAAGACCGAAATTTAATTTGTAGTTAAAAAAAATTAAGTCAACGGCAACGTTATTACATTTTTTTAGTTGTAGCAACGCCGTTGTAATATCTCATGGAATAAAATAGAAGATAGCGTAGGAGTTTCTTTTTGGGAGGGGGATTTTTTTAAGGAAACGATGTTCTCGACTCTACGTTAAACAAGAAATAAAGCATAAATGGGCATCCTAAGCTTTCCCCAGAAGAGGCTCTGCAAAGAAGAAAAGATAGGAAACGAAAGAGCAAAGAGAGGCCGGAAGTGAAAGAATGAATGCTATTAGAGCAACAAAAAAGCAGAACTTTGAAACGAAGACACCTTCAATCAACAAAAACGAATAATGAAGATTTAAAATTGGAAGAATTAGCTGATCGAATTAAACATGAACGTAAAATAGATTAACAACGGGAACGGAGAAAGTGTAAAAGTATGCAATGTGTTGTTGATTCTCAATCGCAGCAATCAACTTCAAGCACAGAATATGTCCATCTCGATTCTGAATCAGAACCATCAACGTTCAACGCAAAACGTCCCCGCTTCGATTCCAAGTTTCAAATATCGCTTTCTAGCTCTAAGCAGCTCATCAAAAATTTCCATCCTTCTACAGAGAAGTTGTTGAACAAGGCTGATTCAACCTTTTACCTGAATATTTCCAATTCATCGAGACATCTGTTGTGACCGATTATAGTTTTCAAATTTTTTTTAAAAATGTTCTCGCATGATAACTTGAAATGTGCGATAGTATATTTCACTTTTTATTTTTATTTATTCAGATTGAGCAAATGAAAAACTTTAGACTAATTGGGGGGGGGGGAACTAAAATCTTAAAGTAATTTCTAAATAATAATCTATTATAAAAGTAATTTCTAAGTAATAATCTGTTCTAAAAGTAATTTCTTATTAATAACCTATTCTAAAAGTAATTTTAAGACTAGAAAGCTTATATATATTATTATAGAGCAAGTTGAATCCATATGCTTAAAACAGTTGAAGCAAAAAATACCCCAGTTTTCATATCTATTTCTATACATACTTTGAAAATAGAAAAAGAAGCAACAAAAATTATTTTTAAAAAAAATCCTTAACCCTTTTCACTCGGAAAACTAATTCGATACATAATTATTCAATATACAAGAGCTGGTTTCAATATTCAAGAGCTGGTCCAAATTTGTGCGTGCGTGCGTTTAAAATCGAATTTCTCCGTCTTCTTACCATTCTGTAAATATTTTCAATAATCAAAATTGAAAAATAAATAAATAAAACGTCAAAATGATGCACCGTCTTGAATGGTGCCGAAGAGGTACCATCGAGTGCAAAGAGTTAAAATAGCCAGATAATCTCGAAAGATTTAATCGTGTATTAACATTCTTCCGACTAATCACGATAAGTTAATGAGAACCAAATATCAATAAACTCATTACCTTAATTATCTGAAAATTTGAATGGAAGCATTTGTAAAATGGGAGGGTGGGCGTAATCCGACACGTCATTGGACAAACGAAAGTGGTAAAAACGATTACCGACGAGCGGACTGATACAAGCCGAAGAATCGCCGCGCACACAATCGAAGGCAGAGATACGGTTGAGACACTCGAAAAATAACAATACTCCCCGCGTCTTATCTCTGTGGAAACGCTGCTTTTGTTATCTGCCTTCACCGGCAGTACAAGGTCCGATTAGTTGCCTCCTCTACACCTCTCGAGCGGATTGACACCCAGTTCGTCGTGTGGCCTTGCCGTGCGTGGTCAGAGGGACAGACGAAAGTGCCTACGCCCCTAAGTAAAGTAAACGAAACAAAATGACCCAGCAAGCGACCACTGGCAGTCCGCCGAAAAGCAAAGAAGAGGCCATCGCCAAACTGCTGGAGAGGACTGGATATGAAATTACCAATGAAAATGGCCAAAGGAAATATGGACCAAAAGATCCCAATAGTCTCCCCGTTCCACTAAAAGGCAGCGAAGTTTTTGTCGGTAAGTTGCCGAGGGATGTCTTCGAAGATGAGTTAGTGCCCCTTTTCGAAAAAGTCGGACCCATCTACGAAATGAGGTTGATGATGGACTACGGCACCAGTAATCGTGGGTTCGCCTTCGTCATGTACACATGTCCAGAACACGCTAAAAAAGCCATAGAAGATTTGAACAACTATGAAATTCGAAAAGGGAGGTTTATTGGAGTGTGCAAGTCGGTAGACAACTGTCGTTTATTTGTGGGCGGGATTCCGAAGAACAAGACGAAGGAAGAAATCTTGGAAGAGATGCAGAAGGTCACGGATTCAGTGTCGAAAGTGATTCTCTACAGTAGCATCGCGGACAAGTCAAAGAATAGGGGGTTCGCTTTCGTGGAGTATGAGAACCACAAAGCGGCTGCGATGGCCAGAAGAAAACTCATCCCAGGCAAGATACCTTTGTGGGGACATGATATTGCTGTTGACTGGGCAGAGCCAGAGCCAGATGTTGATGAAGAAACCATGTCAAAAGTGAGTTCAGTATCATAATCTCTTATAATTTGTTTAAATTATCTCGCAAACTTCTAACTTATCTTATGTTTATCAGAAAAGTTAATAAGTAATGAAATTTTATTTGTTTGATCCTTAAAATAAAATAAACCACTGAAAAATTATCGAAAGAATATATGTAGATAATACCGTAAACTTGGAATGCAATGAGAAAAAGTAAAGAGAATTCTTTTGGGTATTTTCCCCACCATTTTCCACTATCTATTATCAATTGTGAAGAAGTGATTTTACTTGTTAAATAATATATGTGTAATAATAATTTTCTGTAAAATAATTATTTTCAAATTGATTCAATATTTACATTAATTATTGCGCAACATTTAGGATTTTTGTTTAAATATTCATGTTAACAGTATTTTACATCCCCAAACTATTATCGGAAAGTAAGCTCATTGGAAAAAAAATGTGTTCGATTCTTAGTAATGAATTTTTTTGTTAATCTAGAATTTTAAAAAATACCAAAAGGGTATATATTGCAAGGATCAGTAAAATACAATAAAATATTTTTTTTATTTGTTTATTTTAAAATGTTGCCATTTTCTTTCATTTTTAAAAATTTAGAATACATTTTTCTCTTGGAATAAAACGTTCAAATGGAAACTGAAAATAAATTAACTGTTTTTGGTATCATTAAAAAGAAATCGCTGTGATGAACTTAGTATTCTGCTTTAAACATTGACATTGTCTCTGTAAATGTGTGGAATTTTTTTTAAAGAAATGGAAAACAATTGTTAAATGTATTTCATTTGGTGAGTATCTCACAACGAAGGAAATGTGTTGAAAGATTATCTCACGTCGTGAATTCTCAACAAATAAAAATATTTTTATCCTTTATTTTGCTTTAAAAGCTTCACTTTTTAAAATTTTTTACAAAAATATATATGAAAAATTATTATACTTTCAAAATTTTAGTAACAAAAACTTATTCAATACAGTATGTATCAGAAGAAATCGTGCATCTTCAAAAAATCCCTTATTAAGAATCCTCAGAAAAGATATCGGATTTGGAATCTTGATTTTAACGATTTGTTAGAATTTGATAACTGCCCTATTCGTTTTTGTTTGTCTGTCTGTCACTGCTTCATTATATATTGTTACGATGAAGCTTTAAAAGAGCTCATTATGGAATTTTGAGAAAAATTTATCCCTTTTAAATAATTACATAGAAATGCATGTGTATTGGCAGTCAAATGTAAGTAAAATATGACATGCAATTTTAATAATTATTGTTTTTTACATGCGCGTTGCCATTGGAGTAAGTCAGTATTTCATTATTCCTTTTTTTATCAAGCATTTAAAAGTACTTTTGAATAACAAATTAATAATTTATTTGAAAATTCTTAAGAGAACACTGACACTTTAAAATGTTAAATATAAGTTGTATATTTTCGATGAATCTTCAATTTTTTAACAGATCGTACCAATTATCTTGCAATAAAAGAAAAAAAAGGTTTTTTTAAACCTTTATTTATTTTTAGGGTTCAAAAAGATTTTAAAACATTTTCATCTAATTAAAATATTGTAGAATTAAGGATGGCCTAATTTGTATTTTAAATTATTGATGTCATAACTTTACTAAAATATCACTTCAAAAATTAAGAAATTCTAAATAACTAATATCTACTGATTTTTAAAGATTAAAAATTATTAATAATAAAGCGAATTTTTATAAATATCAACAATGAATGCGTAAGGTTCTTGTTCGAAAATAGCTGTAATTTAGGATTTCTAGTCACTAACAGTTTCTATAGCACTAAAAACTTGCATTCTCTGACCACAACGTATTCCTTAGTTAAGAAATATCATTCACTGTAACTGATACACCATAGCTTTCTATTTATATACAGGCTCTGTATGTAAGCAAATAAATAATTTTTTTAATCTGTTTTATTAAATTACGTTGCCAAAGCAATTTTAGAAACAGATGCGGAGAAACCTTAATATGCAGACGATATTTTTTCAAATGACAGAAGCGTTTTAGAAGCAAATAATAAAACATTTATAAATTTATTTATTACCAGATGAAAGAAATAATCTTGAGAAATATTCTTTGTTCCGAAAAAAAATATCAGAATATTTCTTCGAATCTTATTTGTAATATCTAAGGAATTTTCTTTCCAGGGTTTCTCCTTTGCTTTCTGATAATACTGAATCTCTGATAATGAAGCCAGTAGACCAATGTGATAAAAAGTGTGATTAAGTGGAGTTTTCATAAATAAATAATTAAATTGATAAATGCTGCAGAAAATAAAGAATTTCTCTCAGAGATTATAGTCAATAAGTGTAATAAAAGATTGATAATGTTTATGGAGCTTAATTGAATTAGTTATGCCACACTTGGCGTTAAATATTTTAAAACTCCACAGCCAATTAGTTCAATGTTGAAGTTTAATCTTTCCATGATGGCAACCTACTTTAGCTGATCGGTCTACTTTTGATTCAAAACTCAGAATTCCACAATGAGAACATTCTTTGCTCACATTTCTAATATCTAATTATTGATTCAAATTTTTCACATTTTGTCGCCAATGTAGAAGTTTCCCGATCACCTTTCATGCCAAATTGCCAGTTTCTCGCTCGGTATTTCTACACATTTTTTCTTCATCTGATTTTGCTCGAAGCTCCATAACTATCTAAAAAACCCTATTCAGACGATTACAAACCGAGAGACGGAAATTTTTTGTTATTCGAAAAAGATAAATAAACCAGAACGATTTTCATTAGTTTTGCCACAAAGTATGAAAGTAGATTAGCAAATTATATTACAAAAAATATTATTTTAACTTAACTTGATGCTAATTTGGACTTAAATTGGATTAAATTAATTTGTTGCTTAAAGTTTTTTTTTTTGCTTCTATTTCATCATCAAGTACATTATACATACTTACTATGACGTAATAATAATTTTCATTATATATTTCAATCCTGGCTAAATAAAACCTTAAATGTCATGAGCCAAGTATCTGTCAATCAGAAAACGAAGGAAACCCATTTTTTTATATATATATATAATAAAAAGATGTTTATTTCCTTCTGAATAAAAGAACCAAAAATTTAGTTCAATTACATTAATGTCCCATTTTAAATCATCATTAAGGCTATTTTGGGACCGACCTCGTAATTCTGAACCATGGTCAGATAACTGGAATGACACCTGAGATGGCATCCCCTCTCCCCACCAACCACACTAACGAGAGGACGTTTGACCTGGACAGATTTAACATGCATCATACCCACTCTTACCTCAAATCCTCTGGCTTTTGAGGCCGAGACCTTACCACTAGGTTACCGCGACCCCTAATGTTCCAAAAGAATATTTAATTTGACGTAAAACATATTTTTTAGAAAATTTATGATTCAAATCCAATCAAGTCGTTAAAGCACACAATTAATCGAACACTTCATTAAAAACGTTACAAATCAATACATATATTGAGATTCTGGAAATTTTATAAGCTGTTTAGAAGAATGGAAATGCAGGACATTAGTTCCTTTCATAATTTCTGCTAATATATACTTCCATTCTCTGATCAGCATTTAAATTTTTTATCATGTCAGAACATGATGTTGTTTTGAGAATGAGGTTTGAGGTGTCAACAAAAATCCGTTGGTGAAAAAATAAAAATTTTATTATCTGCACGAGCGTTTCAAAAAGAAAAAATCAGCTTTAAAATAACGTGTTGCCATTGCATTTACAAATATCTGATTTTTTTTTAAAAATAAGTTAATGACCACAGCAAATAAAACCTAGAAAAATATCATTTTGAACACGTGATGATATGAAAGGAAATAAATAGGAAATGCGATATTTTTTTTAACAATCAATGCTAGACAAAGTTTTTTGGATCGTTTGCAATACTAGAGTGACTCATTCAATGAAACAATTAAAATGAATAAAAATATAATCTAACTTGCACGAGCACTGGGGGCTTGACCGCTCAATAAATTATGTTCTGACATGATACTTTGAAATATGCATAGCAGTTTTCATTTTAATCTTTTTTGAATATTAGTCTTTCGAAATCCAGTCTACAGTTTTTGACAAACATTTTTAATTGGTTATGTTTGGTAATTGGGATGATATTGTCAGAGCTTTAAAATAGTTATAGAGGTATCAACGACGAACATTGTGAGCTGTGTGCTGAGGATCTATATCATGATAAAAGAAAAAAAATCGTTTGTGATTCCCAAATTTTGGGTTGATAGTTTTAAACTTATTGATAAAATATTTAAGTAAAGACAATAATTAATTATCTATTAATATCTAGCAAATTTGTTAAGTTTCCCAAAGGAAAACTAGATTTCTTTGCTTTTTACATTACAAAAATCTTCTGCCTATGTACGTCGATTCCTACAGTCGTCGTACAATTTGTGGTAAATTTGAATTTTAACTTTTTTTTTCGTTAAACTCTTAAGCTTTTTTATGACACTCAGTCGTAGATTTTTTTTACAGTATTTCTCTGACTAAATCTCTAATCATAGCTTTGCAAGGTGAACATTTCTTACTTTATATCGACTTGGTTTATATCGACTTTTTCTTTTCAAAGCTTTTTTATCTCAAGGCAAACAACTGAATTAGATAAATTTTCCAATTCGACAACACTGCCAACTGACTTGTCTCTTCTATGATGAAAAATAAATATCACTCAATATTTTTTTCTTTATTTACTTTCCAATCTTCGGTAAATAGAATATTTACAGCGGACATTATTAGCAAAAGAAAAAAAAAACGATATTTAAAATGTCATAATTATGTTAAAGTTAAAAAAAAACGGCAATTTTTACTGAATTATTTTGAAAATGTCTTTTAATCGCTGATTTTCTTTTGTCTTTTTTGTCGTTTTTATTTATAATAAAAAATTTTCCATATTCAAAAAAATTGCATCAAGTTTTATTCAGAATTTAAAAAAGATGAAATAAAATAGTATTGAGCTTATTAATTTCGAATATTTTACTATCATTTCAAACATTTTATTGAAGTTTCTTGCTATAGGACTTTTCTATGAATATCTGAAATATTCTATCAATTTTGGAAACTGAAAGCCCAAAATGAGCAATGAGATAAAAAGAAAGAAAACTAATGCTAACTAATAATATATTAATGGACAAAAAAATATGAAATTTTTATATTTTAATGTATATAAAACAGGTAATACTCAAGAAATTTCTAAAAATATAGATATTTTAAAACACTTTATTGCCATATTTTAAAACATTTTACTGCCCTGCAAAGTAGGAAAAATTGCTTTTTTGAGTATTATTCTGGCCCTAATAAAAAGGAATCAGAATTTACAAATATGTTATTTAATTTTTTATAAAGCTGTATTTTTCGAAAATTTTAAAAAAAATGACATTGTTTTGACTCAATTGAAATTTTATAGGAGAAAAGAATTTTATTGAAAGAAATATAAAATTTCATTTTTGGAAATATTTAAATTTTTTTGTTTACAAAATTTGCATAAATTAATAAATCCCAAGAAATTTCCAAGCAAGAATCCTGTTAAATATCTAGTATTATGTAAATAATTTGTATCATGGCGAAACAAAATACTCTAAACTTTTTCTACAAAAAGAAATGAGAGCACTTCTTTACCGTTAGATAGAATTCTTTTCTATTAACTTTCCTCCTATAAATACATTTTGTCAAGAAATCCCTTTCTCTTTTATTCATTTGGTCTCACCATATATTAAAATGTAAAAAAATTTAATTTTTAGTCAACTTTAAGAAGTATTTTTAAAAAATTACGATGTCTTTTACGACAAATTAGCACAGTGTCTTGTTTTTAACAATTTTTTATTTTAAAAAAAGAAGTAACTAATTAACGTAATATCTCCAAAACATTATTTGGAATTGAAATTCTTAGTTAAATTTAATCAAAAATTAATTATAGTGAAAATTTACTTTTTTAATCAGAAATTTTAATTTTTCGGGTAAAAAAATAATAATGCCAATTATTTGATTTATCGATTATTATATTATTCAAAGTTAATTAAAAATGTAAAAGTTTTAGAGAACAAAATATGAATTATTGCTTAGTATAGGGTCGAAGTCTAAAAAAAAGTTACTCTTTATTTAAAAATAGCCCTAAATATGGTATCCAGGAGGATGAAATAGCTGAAAGTAAAATCTAGATGATGTTTTTATAGTTTATATCATTTTTATACACTATCCATTTTATTTGCCCCAGAAGATATGCACTCAATTTTCATATTTTTTTTTCCAGTTTTGTTTTGTTTTTGAGAAATAGTTAATACATAGCTACTAGAACATAACATTCCTAAACATAATGATTTTTTTCATTTCATATAAATTCGTTCATATAACCTATTCATTCTAAATGTCACATTTTTTCTGTTGTCGTTGTTTCTAAACGCATTTGCCACTGACAAGCTCGCTGACACAGTCAATGAATTTAAGCCGAGGGTGCGTCTCTTTTTTTTAAAATAGCGCCAACTAGAGTGAGTCTTAGCAACCCACGCATCATGTTCGCTTGCACAGCCCCTTTTTCCAGGGAAGGACACATTCACAAATCTCACAGATACGATAAAACAAATAAAGAACAACCATCCCCGAAGCGGGATTCGAACCCAGATCACGGGGAAGAAAAGCTACCTCTGCGTCAGAACGTCGACCACGTTTTTCCTTTTAAGATAAAGTGTGTATTAGTTTTGTAATTATAAGTAATTAAAATTCTTATAAAATTAGTGCAATTAAAGATAATTAATCAAAGTAGCTTTCGTTAAAAAATTTATTTAGTAATAGGCAGTGATATTTCTATTTAACCACCTAGGATGAAGAATTATTAAAAAGTTCTGATTTCATAACTTGATTTGGATTGTCTACATTTTTTGCTTGTGATCCCCGAAGCAGTAATATTTACTTTGTTTCAAAGAAAAATCGTTATTAAATAAACGTATAATTTACTGAAATTCCATCTCTAACACATTTTTTTCATTACATTTTCTAATTAAAAAGAAATTTTCTCGTAATTTTATTGATTTATCTGAATTACGAGGTTTGTTAGTTAAAACTTCATGTTAATAAAGAATGTGACATCTTCTTTTGATCAAAATGATCTTGGAGATCCAGATGGATCTTGGGGTAGAAATCAAAATTAATTCAAGTATATGGGGAATGTTACCATAAAGGTAACATTCCCCATATACATGAATTTGAAGTGCTGAAAAAAACCTCAAGCACCTTCAAATGAACAGCAAGTGCATGTAGAAATTCGTTATTAAATAGCCTGCTATTGCTAGTTTTTCAATAATGGTGGTAATCAAAATAGCTGAAGAATTTAATCTATAATCTTTACCCTCATATCAGATTTTTCAACCCCATGCCTTAATCCAATAAGGTACTTGTTGGTCCTAGATTACTTGCTGCCATTTATTACAAAAGCTGATAAGAATTCTTTTTTTTACTTTGGAAAATGATAAAAAAAAACCTACAGAAATGAAACTATGGTGACTACAGAAGGGACCCCCCTCCCAATAACTGGGAAATTTTTTGTCTAAAGACAAAAATATTACTATATTTAGATAGATGAACATAGTTCTTATAAAGCTACCACATAGTTTTTATAATAAAAATAGCTTTTACAAAAAAAAAAAACGTAGGAAAATACAGTAAAAGAAGGCAAATATTTTTCTATTGATATTTCACGTTGTCCTTCAAGAAGAAGACAACGGGAAAGAGGGTTATAGAGAGTAATCAAAAGAGTATAGATGAATTAAAATTAACGCCAGAAATGCTAAAGATTAACTGTAAAATTTTAATAGAAATTGGATTACTGACAGGTCTTTTAAGTTATTAAAATTTGTCGATATCGGGTAAAAATATTCTTTATGATATTGCAAACCAACCTTCTCAAGACTAAATACTTCAATTTGTTTTATCCCATTAAAAATTACTCATTTTTTTACTAGCAAAATTGGTACCTCTTTTGAAAAAGAAAAAGTATAACTTCTTTAAAAAATTAAATTAATTTAAATAAGAAAATAAATGAAGGCCCGATTTTTTTTAAATGAAGAAAATAATATTCATAATGAATATTTATAAAAGCTCGATTATTTTTTGACTTACAATAAACTAATATATTGTCAATGACTAATAAAAAGCTATATTTCTGAAATTGAAGGTTAATTATTTGCAAAAGATCAACACTTATAATAAAATATTAGCATAAGAGTAATATTTAAATGTCTTTAAATTTATCAATCCATTTTTTATTTACTATAAATAAATTTTTATATTTAACTGTTGATTTTTTCCAATAGAATTGTTAAAAGCAATTAAAATTCGACCAGTAATTTTGAAAGATTTCTCAAAGAAACTAACGGATTCATTCAGCGATTTGTAAAATTTTAAGATTCGATTCAATTATTAATAATTTGTTAATTATATTTTTTGTTATATGACTTCAATTTGCGTTTCATCACTATTATTAAAATTAGTATTCAATAGTTGAACATTTTGATCTATAGGGCTAAAAATAAATAAATAAAAGCTTTACGTTATAATAACATAATTTTAGTGAAATAGAACAATAATTATCTTGAATCTTAACCGAAGAAAGCATCGTCGTTATCGGTACAATAACGAGAAAAAAATGCGATTCTATGCTTTTAAGAAAAATAAAGCAATATTATATTTAAGTGTTTTTTTTATACTAATAAGTTTATTGTATGGAGTTTTCGAAATTGCACACATTAGAAGTAGCTGTAACTTGTTTTTGCTATCAACGATATGAAGAATGAATTTGAGCACAATACAACAAGAACGTAAAGTTTTGTTTCGTTGTATAATAGATCTCATGGACAACAATCCATATTACTTAATTCCAGACTATGATCTATTCCAGTTCTATGGAAATGCTTAAAGTTAAATAAAAAGATGCCAAATGCTCTACTATTTAATAACATTTGCTCTAAAACATGAATACTTTCTTTATCTTTCGGTTCCTGTAATAAATCGCCAAAAATTGTAAACCCTAATCGATAACGTGACAGTTGGCAACTCGGTTTTGGCGATTTTGGCATAATCAGAAAATTACCAAAATAAATCTGGGAATCCAATTGTCTAGTGTCGTATGTACTTGTCGTAGAAACTTGACGATTCTACCGTAATCTGAAAATCTCTAAATAAACCAGAGAACGTAGCCATTTTTGTACCTTATGCATATTGGAACTTGGCGAGCTTGGTGTAATCTGTAAATAAGTATACTGGATAAGCATAAAAATATGCAAGTACCTCTGCCATTCAGGTGGCTACCTTCATAACCGTGAGAAAAATGATATCTACTAAAATTGTTTCTTGAGTTTTCCTTTCATCGATATGTGTTGTAGATTCAGTCTTAACGCCTTCTTAACATGCAGCTAGGAGGTGACTGAAAATATTCGTGAAGAATGTTACTCATAATAGTGAAATAGTTGTTGGTCCTATGACCTTAGAATATCACTTAGTATCCTATATATCATGGGAGACTTTTCACCTTGTGCAACTTTTACTACAGCTCGACTAAAAATTAGTAATTTAAATTGAAATTCCTGTAAAAGTTTTCGAAATTTGTAAATAAGAAAATTTGCTTTTTACGAGGAATTATATTTTCAAGTTATAATCATACGCACCTACATATCCTTATATATGTTAAGTAGCAGCAGGTTTTTCCGCCCTCTGTTTTAGTCAGTATTATTTCAAATGTTCGTAACAAGATGACAACTCATAGTATACATCAAGATAAGAATAATGCATACTAAGATAAAGAATAGAATACACCAGGATAAGATACTAAGATAAGTTTATCTGCGAAATCAAAATTTCTGGAGATTTTCGGGTCAAGAGAGGCTCATATTTTCGAACGAAAGCCAGGCCGATCACAAAAAAATCCCTAGTTTGATTTCCTGTCTGACAGTGACTCTTAAGAAAGTTTTCGAGCCAGATTCATCATTTTTTTCTTTTTGATTCTTTTTACATTAAATTTAATATTTTTAAAGCTTGATTCACCTGTATTTTAATGGTAACAGCATTAGCGTTCTCTAAATACAATGCATATTTTACTAGTTTGGTTTAAAAAAATTTTAATTGAATTTCATAATCATTGAATTTTTGATTAATTTCGTACCAAGATAAAAATGCACTATATCCAAGCTATAACAATCTATCCTATAATTAACGCCATATTATCTTGTTGGTAGTGTCGAGTTTAGGGGTTCAAGTGCAACAAAGTTTTTTTCGTAAATAAAAGATTTGATTTTTAAAAAAAAATCCTTTGAAATCAAGCGATCTTCCATCTAAGTGGCGCAAAAGTATGAAGATGTGGCACAAATTTAGGCGTCAGTCCCGACATTTCGCTACGATTCGAATTTACGAGTCGCGCCTTCAAATAGTTATCAAGTAGTTATAAAATAAATAATAATTTCAATCTAACTCTAATTAAAGCAAACAAACTTTCATATTCGTATTATTAAACACCAGAGAATATTCGATTAAAAATAAAATCATTAAAGTTCTATTTTTAAAAAAAATTATAAACGAAAAGGACCAACCAATAAAAGGAATCAACAAGAATGCGTTGACTGCATAATGTGAAGGGGATTTTTATCTCGCATTTTGCTCTTTTATGAAATAAAGACGAGCCACATTACTTTCTTGCATGCATAATACTGAGTAAATATAATAATTTTGAAAAAATTTGAAATCAAGATTATGACGAATCTATACATTTTAGACTTCTCCATTTCGATAAATACATTTTTGGAAAAAGTAACAAAGATAACTCAAAAACGTTTTGAGCTAGACCCTTGGAATGTGGTATACTATGATCTTTACATCATATTTGAGGATTTATATCAAATTTTGAGTAAAATCTATTCCGTGGAAGTCTGTCTGTTCGAATATAAGTTTAAATGATAAGTGAAAAATGAATAAAGCCCGATTGATAAAATTTGGTACACAGATTTAACATCTATCGGATAGGCATCTATTAAATTTTGAGCCAACTCCAACTGATTTTTCGTCTGTATTCTCAAAAATAAATAAACGCGATGATTCAAAAATACAATGACTTCAATATATCAAATTTTATATCGGATTTTGTGACTACAAGAACTGCTTTGAGTAAAATTTTTGTTTCATTCATTTAAAAAAATGGAGTTAAAACACATATTAGATTTCTGGATGTTATTAACCACATGTGAGGAGTTAATTGCCAAATATTTCATCATGTATGGCAAGATATAGTCAATAAAATGGCTGAATTCACACCGAAATATTTTGTAACTGTTGTTCGTCAATGAAAAAGTGTGTAAAGTGTTCTCTTGTTTGTAAATTCTCTGGTAAGTAAAGTGTTCTCTGGTTTGAGAATTCCCGCTGGTGGAGAGGGAGGAGGGACGGTAGCTCGGGTGTCTTCCCTGTCCTCTAACCACGGCTCAAAATTACGAGGACTGTCTCAAAACAGCCCTAGTGTTGCTTTACAACTGGACATTAATATAACTAAACTGTACTGGTTTGACAATTTTATTAGAGGGCATGTGATAAAGTTTTAGGAAGACCACTCCGGCTGATGATTGTCTTTAAAATAAACAATGAGTTTTCTAGAGGTGGTGAGATTTTTCTGCCATCTCATTTTTTCAAGTACAAGTGGGAGGTGAAAGCTCTAGTGCTAGTTATGGAGTAATAAAAATTCACCGAGAATGTAAAATGATAAGATTAGGAGCCTCTTCAGGAAAATTCGAACAATGCTATCGGAATCTCGTTAACAAAAGCCTTCTTCATCTCTCTCCTCCCTCCTCCATTTATCGGGAATTGCGAATGATTAAGATAGCATTTGACTGTAACAGAGAATGACACAGTTCTTAATTTTATTTTTACGGTGACGAGCTTGAGAATTTTTGTTCGTTGAAGATAGAGTTTGAAATGTTTGTTAACAATTCGAAAGAAAATAAATGAAAAATATTGTTTTAAAGAAACTCTCTCAAGCGAAAAGTACAACTACCGAAAAATTTAAGAAACCACATATCTTATTGAAAATAGGAAAATCGAAAGCAATCCAAAATCCAGTTTTGAGAATTGTTAGAAATATTACCACACCGTAACTCACAATTTTTATGTGTTTTATAATCGTTCTTAATCTGACCTGTTGCTTACTTAAAAGCATTTTAAGAATCTATACTACTATTATAAATGTGAAAGTTTGATTGGTCATGTTAGTCAATGATGTCAGTCAATCACGCCAGTGCGGCTGAACGAGATTGGATGAAATTTATCACACAGATGGATTATAGTCTAGAATAGAACATAGACTGCTATTTATTCCGGTTAAGTGAACGTTTAATTTTTTATTAATTAAAACCTAACTTCATGTCAAAAATCTTCATTTATTCTCCGTCAAATGAGTAAAACTTCAGTTTGTTTTTTACCCACGCTATTGAGATTAGGCTAAACATGTTTTCGGATGTTTATTTCAAACAATTCTGTTTTTATTTCTTAGTATTTGATGCATTCAAAACTAAACATTGTTAATAAATCGATCTTTTGGATCCCTTTTGAAATACTTTTGAATTAAATTAAAACAGAATAAAGAAATTAAGAATTTCTAATCTGTTATTGCGTTAACCTCCAACTGGCGTAGAAAATTTACGCATTTACGTTACCATAACTGGCGTTGAAATTTTACGCATGCGCATGCCGTTAGTATTTATAAGGATTTCATTAAAAATTAGACCTTTGTTTAAAATTTTCCTATTCAATTCATATATTCATTTCATATTTGCTACAAATCTGAGTTATAATCTTCAGAGAGAGACATACAAGCATATGTAATTCTAAAGTATTTTTAAATTGTTAAATTCAAATTTATATTAATCGATAGATTTACGGATTATCAACATTTTTTAAAACAATTTGATACTGGTTTCAAATTTTCATGTCAAGCTTGCATATTGCAATTCATCTTCAAGCTTGCTGTATTTTTGAATTATGTTCAGAGATAGGCAGTCTGTCAATATCAAGAATGTTCTTGTGCCAAAGACATAATAAATTTAATAATTCTTCAATAAAGAAATATGAAAAAGAACCTAAATATGTATTTTAAGATTTGATTCAAACCCTAAAGCTTTATTTGGTTTCCAAAATATTTTTCTCAGTTGATAAGGAAGTTTATAGAAGTTTGAAACAAGAAAACCGAGTTCCATTTATTTTTATTTCCTTTGGAATGTACTACGATGTTTAAACTCGAAGATCATTGTAGTTGCAGAGAAATAAGTATTATCCCAATTTAACTATTTCATTAGAATGTGTTCTACTAGTCATCTGGCAATCAGTTTGCCCCAGAGGTATTGGTTATATTTAATTTCTAATAAATCGTTTATGATCCGTACAAATTCACAAATATTAAAGGAGAGTAGTTTCAGTTTTCTTCCTTATATTCTGTTCCATATGTACCTTCCTAATAAACCTTCCTAATAGAGACCAGTCCATGACATCATAGCGTTATTAGAAAATTCAAAGTGCAATTCAGCTCGTTTTAAATGTTGAGGTT
Organism: Argiope argentata; assembly: GCA_026289955.1. Taxonomy (NCBI): domain Eukaryota; kingdom Metazoa; phylum Arthropoda; class Arachnida; order Araneae; family Araneidae; genus Argiope; species Argiope argentata. Next base: position 650,008 of record JAOUZG010008838.1, on the reverse strand, counting down.
TTGTAGTTTCACTTATTTATTCATCTTGTAATCAGCAAAGTTTTAAAAAGAGTCCTCCTTATTTAGCTTTGAAAAATAGTAGAAAATTAACGCCATTAAAATTTTTGACGAAACAATTGAAACGGTTTGAATTTCTTCCATGTCACTATATCTATTACCTCGTAACGTCCCATATTCACAGAAATTGCGATGCAAATTACTGAACATCCAGCGTTCCAGGGTATCTCTCTGTGGGTAACTTTCATGATTCAATCTTTTACCCACTCTTAAATCAGGTGCATATGTGCCATCTCCGTTTCGTAAAACGTTCCATACTCTTGAAAGCAATTGCAGTTCAAATGACTGAGGGATTACAGGTCTGCTTCCTTATATGCTTCTGTGAACAACACGACACAGCGCCGAATGGAGGCATTTTGGACCTCGGATTGCTATGTAAATCTGAATCCTACAATTAAGTTGTCACAGGATTCATGGAACACCCTGTGTACGACAAATTCTATTACTGTTGGTTAAACACTCTGGTCAATAGAGCACGGCCATCAACATCTCTAAAGCCCTTTTAGTAGTAATTCAGTACATTTATTATTATAAAACAGCTGAGTGAAAGTTACGGAAATTTTTTTTTACAGGGCTTGGTCTTTTCGAATTCCTTTCCATAATTTTCTTACTTTCTCAGAAGGAGAAAGTAAAAAAAAAAAACTATGGAAAAACCATTTTATCAACTAGGTCTCTGCTTTCTTTTTACGTTATCGTTTAAGTAATGTAGAGGAAGTGTAGTTATCGTCAAATATTTCGAATTCTAGATTTTGAGGATTCTCCATGTTTTAGACCTCCCTCGGTTTGAAAATTCATATATGTGAGAAAAGTCCATATGTCTGTCTGTGAGAAGGATAACTTAAAAGCACATATATCTAAACAGATAAAATTTTATATACGGTCTTTATACTAAATTTGTAGATTTTAAGAAAATTTTGTGCAAAATCCATTTAGAGGAAGTACGTCTGTCCGAATGTAAATTAATACGGTAGTTACGAAACAAAGGGAGCTAAATAGATGAAATTTGATACACAGAACATTTATATTCTAAACATCTATCAATATTTGGACCCAAATCTAAAGAAAGGTTGTCTATATCTCTGTACTTTCAGAAACACGTAAACACATTAGCTCAAAGAGGTCGAGACATGAACAAATATATCGAATTTTGTATGATATTTTATGACTACATTTTTGTGTCACTTTTTCAATCCCTACTATTAGCTCACACTCTCCCTATATATATTTATATATTTTGTTCAATTCTTCAATGTTCATAAAATATTTTTTATTCATCCACTCAAGTTTCGATAAATTTCTTTTAAATTTGTAGTGGATAATACTCTATTTTAATACAGTTTTTTCAAATATTAATTAATAAATTAATTAAAAAGTATCTTTTTTGCCAAAAATCTTCATTTCACCACCGCAAAAAAAGTAACGAATTCAGTTTGTTTTTCCCCACGCTAATGAGGTTAGGGCTACCATGTTTTCGATCGATTATTTCAAACGATTATGTTTATCTTCTTAATGTTCGATGCATTTAAACTTAAACATTGTTAATGGGTTAATTTTTCGTATTCATTTTGAGGTACTTTCGAATTAAAATAAAACAGAATAAAGGAAATTACAAATTTCGAATGTGCATTCCATTACCCTAACTGACGTAGAAATTCACGCAGTTGCGTTGCTTCAATCAGAGTTGAAAATTCAACATCAATTGAGGGTGTTCTGAGTCTGATCTAATTTATTTTCAATGGATACGAACTTGATTTTGTTTCAGCCATTTATAATTTTTGATCAATTATTTATATTAATTGTAATTATTTTTTAAAAAAAGTAGCTAAAATGAAGTTTTTCTTTCTTGACCTAAGTAGAAATTGATTTAATTAAAAAAAACTACTAATTTGCTTCAAATGGTTGGGAAAAACGCATTTCAAATACAAATTCAATTTTCGGATACTTTTGGCTATATGTAGGAGCTTAATCGCCAAAAAGACAGGCCAAGGATGACTCTATAGATTCCCTAAAATACTCAATTCACGCCAAAGATTTGTATTTCGGAACTATTGCACGACAATGCCATTGCAACACTTTTATGAGAGATGCGAGAAAGTTGCGAGGAGACCATTTCTAATGATTTATCCATTTTCCTTTCGCAGGTGACCATCCTGTACGTGAGGAATCTGATGATGACCACCACGGAGGAGAAGCTGAAGAAGCTCTTCAGCCTCGAGGAGAAGCTGAGAGTGGAGAAGGTGAAGAAGCTGCGGGACTTCGCCTTCGTGCACTACAGGACGAGAGAGGACGCCGAGACGGCGCTCGAGCAATTAAACAGTAAGAGACGAGTTAGTGAGTGTGCGGTCGGAAGATATTCGGGCATGCTTTGGGGAAAAAAGCCGTCTCAATTTTCTCCATTGAAGTCTAGGACGATATGCCTTTTTTCAGAGTGATGAATATCTTTTATATATAAGGGGCCTTGTGAGCGGGGGTGTCTAAGGGTATTTATGGTTGATGATTTCAGAAAGTAAACTATAAGGAGTCATTTATAAATTCAAACAAACATTTATTCAAGATGAAAAAAAAGGAAAAAGATATATAGGGCAAATATTTACAAATAAATTGAATACATGAAGATAAAAGAGGAAAAGATTGTTCCCTACAGGCCAGGCATGTCATAAATTATTCAGGAATACATTAGTGATAAGAGAATTTAATCACCTACAGGAGTGTGGGTTTTACTTTCGAAGTGACACTCACAGCACCCAAATATGTTCCGGGCTCGAAAGTTAACCTGCCTCTCCCTTTCGACAAAAACATCGCGGTCTTTTATAATTATCAAAGATGGCGTTGCTCATAATAATTGGTACGGTAGAGATAACGGCGTCTGTCTCACGAAAACGATCCAGACTTTACAAGCAACCAAAATAACTCTCAGTCACTAAACAATCTCCTCCCGACACACACACACACACACACACACACACACACACACACACACACACA
>JAOUZG010008838.1:626635-646956 GCA_026289955.1 Argiope argentata | reverse complement strand
CACACACACACACACACACACACACACACACACACACACACACACACTTTCCAACGTACAGGTGATTCAGAATATTGGAGTTACTTTAAAAGTCAAAAACTAAAGAACAAATAAAAACATAATTAGCAAAGAAATGATAAAAGTGAAGCTACATGCATTTTTCGTCATGAAATCGATAGTATTTAGTAGCAAATGAAAATCAGCAAATAGTTTTACAGATCGAGTAATGATACTCTGATTGGTCTTTTATACATGAAAAGATGCTATTCAGAAAGAGGAACAAGTGGACGAATATTGTCTGTCCACATTCAGAAGTTTTGTGTTAACAATAAAACCACACCTTTTAATTTCTCTTATACATAATACAAAGAAACTATGGTAATTATTAAAAATAGAAATTTTGACGAATATCCAAGTTTTAGACCTCCTTGAATTATTAATCGCTAATGAACTCGCCAAGGTTGACACTATAGATTAGGTAAAAATTCTAAATTGACGCCAAAAAATATTTCGTATTTTTTGTACGCCAGTGACATGCAAGGAGTTTTCTGCTATAGCAGAATTACGGGAAATATGGGCTATTTCTGCTATAGCAGAATATGTGGGAAAGTTTTGGGAAGACTTTATAAGTCTATTAGCAGGAACTTATAAAATATTTCACTTTACTAACTAGAAATGCTGTTTATTTTATCAATTAATTCAATAATAAATTCTGGTTACTCACAGAAATAATATTTCAATCCAGTTGTCTGCCTTTAATGCAAATAACTATATATTCTTTCTGTTGAAGATTTTTGGCCTTATAAGTTACTTTGGAATCTCCTTGAATATTTATATTCTACAGAACAAAATATAATAAAAGTAATAAAATGTATATAAAATAAATAAAAAGAAAACAAAGCTGAATCACTTAAGTGAAACAACAAATTATAACAAAATTATTATTTGAAGGTTAATTATTATATTTTTACGCCGAATGTGAACTGTAAAAAGATCCAGTATATCAACATCTTTCCAATAATTCGACGATATTCGACATATTTATATTAAGATTTATGTTATTTTCTTAAATATCGAAAATCTAATTTGTTGAAACTTTTGAGTTAACTTTTTTGAACATCATAAGGCCGAAAATTTCTATGTCCGATTACAATTTATAGCCTTCACAACTCTTGTCCTAGTTGTTAGTTTTGCTATAAGTCTTTTCTTTTTCAGACATCGACATAGATGGAAGCATAGTAGAAGTGACGTGGGCGAAGCCTGCTGATAGAGTCACAAGACCCAGGTGTCATTCCAGACCAAGTCAACACATGATTCCAGATGTCCCGGGCATGACGCCCTTCATGTACCCTCCACCACCAGGGTTCGATGCCTATCCCACACCCATACCATTTCCAAATTTGCCAGGGTGAGTTATCATTTATGACTCAGGAAGAAAATCTGCATTTATACAATGTCTGTACTGGTCTTCAAAGACATTACATACTTATAAAATAAGATCCATTCCAAATCAAAATCAATTTTCACAGAGAAATGGATGCGTTATGGAGTGGTAGGTTGGACATCAAACTTGTTGTACTTACTTTCAGCCTCCATCGTAGAAATGTGACGGAAGTATTGTGTATGAGAAGGGTTCGGGATATAAGGCTTCTTTCCGGTCATACCAAAGAGAACGAATATTGTATTATGGGACATCCATTTAAGACTCGGAATATGGGAGGGAATTGTTAAAGAAGGCTAGAGAACTAGAAATGGATGGATTTGCTTGGTGTTAAGTGATTGTAATTGACCAAATCGGAGGTCAGGGACAGCGAGTCCCTGACCTCCGAGTGTTGGCATTCTAAAGAATAATTATAAATGACTGGTGTAGCACGTTGCCTACCTGACAGATTTTCTGTCCATAGTAGCAAAAGCCTAGAGGGGTTAAATATGGATGTATTTTTAATAATGCCTCTCACACTTTCATAGCAATATTTTAACAGTTATAAATGTGTCAACAAATAGGTTGTAGACTGGATAACCACGAAATGTTAAAAACTTGACGATATTCATAGTTTGAAGAGAAGATAGGTAAAATGTATAGATTACGTTAGTAAATATTTTGAATAAAATATTTATTACCTTTGAAGTGGATAATTAATCCATAATTATATTTGTTATGATCTTAATCCATGTAAAGGTTATATGATCTGAATACATGTAAATGTATGATCTAAATCCATTTAAAAGCCATTTTATATCAAAAATATATCTTTATTCCACACCTAACATCACACGCCTTTTCGCTGGGAGCTACCTTCGATGTATTCCTCCGCGCTCTTTGAGAAGCTGGAATACTGAGTCACGCTAAGCCTCAAAAACATTTTATGATTAATGGAGATGAAACACACGTCACATTTCAGCATGTGCTTTCCGAGGAAATTAGAAAGGTCGTTACACCTTTTTCCAAAAGTAAAGATGTTTCCTTCAGGATATGTAAGGAATTTTTAATCGTTACACATGATAATAATTGGTAGATATTTACAATACACTTGATACATTTTTTTGAGTAAATTTCTTATGTTAAAGTTATGTTGCAATAAGTGCATTCGATTTAATTTATTTACATTGAGTCCTGTTTTGAAGCCATACAAGGTCCATTTTAGGACAGATCTCATACTTTCAAATCGCGATCAGATCACAAGAAAGATACCCTATTTCTAATCTTTCATATCAACAAGAGGATATGCTCACTTCATATGTAGTCAAATCTCACATGATTTAGACTAATTGGCTTTTTCATACATTATTCCTTTAAATACACAATAATTAATCTTTTTATAAATGCTTTTTCTTTTTTTCAGAAGGGGTGGCCTCATTCACAGAATTCCCCCTTTCAGGGGTCGAGGCCGAGGGGCGGCTGGCATGCGCCGATTTCGAAACTTCATCCCCAACACGAATCGACCTGGAAGTTTTAAGCCTCCAGAGGTAAATATTTTATGCCATTCCCATTTAAAAATAAACTAATTTTTTTCAACTTAAAAGAAAAAAAAGATAACAAAATTTATACCTCTATTTCTATCTCTATTAATAATAAAGATAAATGTGTGTGTGCTGGCGATCTGCGGAGCTGAACATTTGACCTATAGCTATTAAATTCCCTACATATGTGATTTAAAGAGTAAGTATATACACATACGAGCCATTTTTTTTTTTGTACTTTTAATTAATTAAAAGTGATTTTTTTTGCTATAACGCCCAAAAACATTGCAACACAAATTTTTTCAAATATATTTTTAAATTAAATAAAATTATCTGTTGAATGATAATAACTTTTTGCCATATATTTATTTCTTTTTTTAATAAATTTAAAAATGTTTTAAACGCATTTTGAATAAATTTATTTTATTCTTAAAATCAGACTGAAATCGTTTTCATTGTTCATAGTAATATTTCAATCAGTCTTTTTTTATCGTTTTTTTTTATCAAGGTATGAAGATTCGGTCTATTTTTCTTCGTTGAATAGTTCTTCATTTCCATATAAAGACATTCCACAAAAAAATCTTTTAAAATTATGTTGCTCTAACAATTAAAATTCAGATTATTCAACCGTTGGTAAAACATATTTAAAATGCTTCTATTTTTAGTTTCTATTATACGCAGTAAAGGAAAAATATGATAATCGTCAAAAAATTCGAACTCTAGAATTTGATGGATTTGCCCTTAGTTCGAAAAACGCTTCTTTAGAAAATATCCGTCCATACGTTTGTCTGTATGTCTGTGATAAAAATAATGAAAGAGTGCTTTGACCTAGATGTTGAAATTTGGTATACGATTTGTACATTATATTTGCATATTTATATTAAATCTTGAGCAAAATCTATTTAGAACAAGTCTGTCTATTCAGTTAATTGAATATAAGTTAGTGGATAAATTTAAAACGGAGAGAGTTAGATGAATAAAATTCGACACACATAGAAATTACAAAAGATAAAGGAAATCCCAAAATTTCAGTTAAAAAAATACACTATATCTCATAATAAAAAGATAGAAAAAAGTTTTAAGGATTTATCTGTAAAACTGTCTGAGATATCTGAGATTAAAATGTGAACTCTTTGTGACTTATATCATAGTATTGAAATATTTTCTTTGGTATATAATACAATTTTTTCGAGTCAAACAAAGGTAAAGTGAATTTTAAATAATGCAGGAGATAAATAACAGCAATAACAATAATTACAATGAAATATGAACAAAGTATTCTGAAGGGGTGGAAAGAAACTGAAGATTTATTTTCCAGTTTTTCATATATCATAAATTAAGCAAGTTTTTATTTTATTTGTAGATGCATTTTCCGGAATTTCTATCTCAAAATAGGATTTTTACTCTATATTAGAATTTAAAATATTTCCTTTTTAGTGTTACTAATTTTATTTCATTTCATATTTTTCTTTTATTTTAATAATTTAGTTTGATACACAATATGTAACGATCTTTTTATTGTGTTGAATATTTCAAATTAATCAAAATATTCCATTAAAACAACAAATCTCGTAATTTTGCCATTGCTAAGATTAAGGTAAAAAATTACTATCTTTGAGCATGAATTCCGTTATGAATTTCTTTTCCTCTTTTTTCGAAGTGTGTACATTTTTAAATTTGCATGAACAGTAGATTGATTTAATCAAATTAATATTTTTCTGCCTAAAACAAGAAGAAGTTTTACAGTCCATAGTAATATTTCAACAGCCAGAAAAGTCAATATTCCTTGCAAATAATCCAGTCAGCCCCAGGCGCCTAGTCATTGTATAAACTTTAATCTCTATTAACCCCGTTTTCGATTATTCTCGGCAATTACCGATCAATTCAGTTCAGATAATCGAGGCTTTATTGTAATGAAAAAACCCCTCTTTGTCTCATTTGTTAAAGTTAACTTTCGATAATTATGAGTTCTTGAAAATAATTGTATCAATAAGTTATAGGATTTTTAAACATTTGAAATTATTTTTAAAATGTCTATTTTAAGATACATGTAAGAGTTTTAAAGAGCGTGTATCTTGTCGAAAACTCTAATAATCGTTTTAAGAACGTTGATTTCCCCTTATCCTTCCTTTTCCAGTTGTTATCGGCTTTAATTTTAGCTACTCCGAATTTGTTTCAACTTAGCATGTGCTATCACGCAAAGGGCGTATCTTATGTCGATTGTGAATGTTCTTTGAGTTGCTGATAATGAAATGACTCAGAGATATCAAGAGTCGTACGTATTTTTCCCAAGAAATAAAGCAACAAAAGTCTTTCGTAAAGAGTTGCATACCTTTGTGGTTGCAATATTCGCGGTAAAACGAACGAGTTGGTCACAAAATCGTCTTTGTTGACTCTTAATATAAAAAAGGATTATGCGAACATTTATGATCTAGAATGCTTTTTCGAGGTAAATATTTAATAACTCAGTTCTGCTTGCACGAAAAAGATATCAACCCTTATCAGTAGCCAGCTATAGTTTAAATTGACTGAACGTAAGAAATTATTAATAACTAGCCGCCATTGGCGACCAGTCGGTTCGCCAGTATTAATGCTCGCTAAAATTTTCCTATAATATTTTATGTAGCTGTGTTTCATAACAGGTTTTTCACCAAAATATTTTTAAACCAAAAAAATTTTGATAATCATATAATTCATTTATAGTATTATTTTCTTCAGATGTTCTGTTCATTGTACTACTCATCTTTCTCTTTCTATCCGTGCAATGATTGTCCCGGAATTGATATTTTACTTAAATGGTGGAGGGAAATGTCTAAAATTCTACGTTTTTATAGAATAATGAGATTCAAATTTTAATAAATGTAAACACACTAAACAAATAAAGACACAATTGGTTTTCGAGAGATGCGAAAGTTTAAAAATAGCTTGGAAAATGCCGCTCACAGAGGAAATAATGGTGACACACACACACACAGCCTTCTTTTCTTTTCATTTTTCTTTTTTTTTCTATCTATTTTTTCTTCACTACTTTTCTTTCTACAAACCCTTTTTTCCCGTTGTTATTCTTTTTTCTCTCCCCTGCCAAAACTTTATTTTGAGCAGTCATAGATTAAATATCCATACAGACTAATAATAAAAACAACTATTTTCTTTCTTTTTTAAACATTCCGTTATCTATGAATGAAAACCAACTGACTTCGCGTATTTCTTTCTCGGTGTGGTTTCTAACTCGGTGTGGGGGAAGGGAATGAAGATTTTTGGCGGGAAACTAAGAAAAGTGTCGTTTTAACTATTTTCCACACAGTTTTTTAATTTTTCTCTCCATAAGAACCATTCTCGTGTCTTAACGAAAATATTTTTTAAAAAATTAGCCGAATCGGTCAAGCCGTTCTCCAGTTTTGCGCTTAGCAACGCATTTTGCGATCCATTTTTATTAATAAAAATTACATTACCGGGGAATACTGCAATATGGATACTGTAAATGTTATTGCTCTACGCTTTTTTGTACTGTACAATAATAAAAATTTTCATTTATAATATCGATCTTTATTGCACTGAATTTTGATTATTGCCTCTCTAGACTTAATTTTCCAATTTAATCGATTTAAATCGATTTAAGTACTTAATATAAAATTCAAGACTGTTAAATAGGAGATATGATATATGATGTAACTTTTCCCAAATATAGTCGAAAGCTCTTAATCATTATATTTAGAGGTTACTGAAATTGATTTTTTAAAACATATTTTTTACTTTCTGTAAGTATATATTAATTTATCAAGCCTCAATAGCAATAGCAAAAATATTTATTAATTTATTTTATAAATTCAAAATATGACTTCTTATTTTAACACGTTTTTACTAACTCACTTTCCGCTCCATCTGTTTTTCTGTTCGGTGCAACTTTTGTAATTGATTTCAAAATAATTTCCCATTGAGTCACAAATTTGAAAGTGGAATTACAGCTCAGAATTGGATGACATTACAATGCTGAATCGATTTTTTGTCTGTCTGTTTTCCAATTCTGAACACATTTTACAAAAGATTTAAAGCTTCCATTATCAATAGATGGCACCATGGCAAATCGTCCGCTCATTGGCAAGTTAATTTGAAATTGATTGTAATTTTATACACATAAGATTAATACAAACTCATAATTTCATACAAATTGTCTGCAAATATATAATTGTACATTTGAAAGATTCGAGGAATTTGTATGCAATTATAAATCTGTAATGGGGTATCTTGCATGGGGTTATAAATATATACGGGAGTTTGCATTGTATGGTTGTATGAGATTTGTATTCTATGGTTGTATAGAGTTTGTATTCTATGATTGCATGGAGTTTGTATTCTATACTTTTTAATCTGTTTTAAAAGCGTTGAATATTATTTTTTTTATTTTAATAATCATATAATGAATAGGTCCGATAAATTTAGAAAAAATGCAGGGTGTCCAAAAAGTTCCCATACTGATGATTTGAGAATTTATTTTACAAAAACAATAGGTTTAAAAAGAATTAATTTTATGCCAATGATAAAAAGCACTTTTAACATAGCTAAGGAAAAAATACTGAACTTTCATTTATAATAAATGTTCAAAATGTCCACCCCTTTCTTGGAGACAAAGCTGAACTCGTTTGCGCTTGTTTTTCGAAACGCGTTTTAGTATGTTAGGAGGGATTTCTTGTATTCTTTGGGTAATTGCGATTTTCAAATCATCTATTGTTTGAGGATCACCTTCATAAACGTTGTCCTTTAAATATCCTCACAGAAAAAAGTCCGGGATGGTCAGATCAGGGGATCGAGGTGGCCAAAGATTTTTTGAGATAAGTCGATCGCCGAAAAAAGCTTCAAGCATGTCCATGGTTTCATTACTCGTATGGCAAAATTTAATATTCTTGAAAAAAAATCATTGAAAAGGATTTTTTAAATTTGGAGTACGGGAACTTTTTGGACACCCGGTATATTGGGACCCTTATTAGCCTTCGTACATTAATTTCAAATATATTTGAAACTTGAATGAAAGAATATAAAATAACAGTACATGTCCTAAATTTAAATCTGAATGTTTCAAAATGGACATTTTGAAATAGTATATTTTTCTTTTCACTAATTCAATTAGATGAGAAGAATGCAGTCACTTTTATTTTAAACTAAAATTACGATGAATGAAGTGATGTTAAAAATACAAAAAACAGTTATGGTTATTAGTAGTACTAATTCTCTTAAAGTTTTTTTTAAAACTTTACTTTCACTTCCAAATTTCACACTTTTATGTTTTTTATACGGCCAGTGAAATAAATTTAGCCACTTCCATAATTAATAAATTCATTTCTGATTAATTTTTATTTTAATAAACAAAAAGAAGCAAAAGAAAGATATAACTATTTAGATAACATATTTAGATTTATCTTGTGATTCAAATATGAAAGAAAGATCATGATAATAGTTTAGCAAACAGTACCAACAGTCTATTTTTTCTATTGCTTTTGTAATATGAAATCTCATGCAGGAACAGTAAAAATTGAGAACATTTGAAATAGTTTATTGAAAAGCAGTACAATATCAATCAGATTTAGTTGTAGATTACATTTCTCGAATTCAATAATTACACTATAGTTAGTCAACAGAGGTAGTCTCCTCAAAACTTTCTCGTATATTCTTTAATAAGTGTATTTGCATAATTTTAACTATATGAAATTAGCGAACTATAGCTACGAAAGCCCTTATGAGCTTGACATCTGTGGTTATTAACTAGAATAAACCAGTGGAATTGTTCCCCTGGAGCTTTCTCGCATATTTTCCTATAATTTTTATCGTGTTAGAACCTGATGTTTTGGTTAGGAGTTTTTGATGTCTCCAAAATTTATGCCAATATTTGCTTACCAATATTGCTTTTTATTTTTACCAATATATATACCAATATTTTTACCAATATTGCTTTATTATTAATCATGCTTCTTTGGCTGCAGATGAGTTTTTAAGAGGTTGACGTAGAATTATGACATCAAAGCTGTTATTTCATATAAAAGAACTGTAGATAGAGATAGAGACCAATAGAGAAGTCTCGTGATTGTTTCAAACCGGTTTCAACTGGATAATCACTTAAATAAATTAAAATAAATAATGACTTAAAAATAATAAATATTCTCACATGATAACTTGAAATTTTTGATCGAAGATTTCGTTTGAATTTTTTCCTTTTCTTTTTTTCCTATTCCTTCTCGGTGTAAAATTATGCATTCAGACGCGATCAAGAGTTTCACATTAGTGATCTCAAACTTCAAATTCGGTAGCACAATAAGTAAATCTGACAGGTGGGTCAGAAGAACTTTAAATATTATCCAACATGCTCATATTGGTGGATTTTGATGTATCCAGAAGGATATTTTGTTGTAGAAACTTCAACAAAGAGCTGCATGCTTCAGCATTTATTTTATATTCAAATTCATAACAATTTCTCCTGATTTTTCTTGCAGGTGGGTGTTGCAGGTCACTCCTCCCATTACCCTCAATACCCACCCAACAAAATGGGAAAAGCGTCCGAGAAAGGGGAGCAGTACCCACATGAATATGTCTTCATGCCGTTACCACCGAATGCTGAAGGTGAGATATTCATAAAGCTGTTTTATATTTCCTTTATTATTACGTGAGAACTTGAGGTTGTTATGATTTGAAGCTCTTAAAGTCTCATAATACATAGGTGATGTGTGTGTGTGTGTGTGTGTGTGTGTGTGTGTGTGTGTGTGTGTGTTATCGAGAAAGACCGAGGTCTGGAGGATGTCAACTTTCACCGGTGAATGTCAACAAACCCATAGTCGCTAAATGCATGTCCGAAATATTTGTTAAAAACCCTTATTTCTGATTTACATCTGTCAATGTCGACATGCACCAATCACTAATGTCCGATATTCATATTTTCTTTTGCGTAATTCAGTCGATATAAATTTTTCGCCTCTCTTTCTGAAAGGAATGATTAAGAACTTAAAAGACACAGTGCATTCAAAACGATGCCTATTTTGTAATCAATTAATAATTCTTTTAAATTATTTCAAAATTTCTAATTTTTAATTAATTAATTAATTAATTTTAATTAAAATGATCAAATTAAATAATAATTTTTTTAATAATTCAGAAGAATTATCAAATAATTTACTTTGAACAGCATTTATATCAATTTGTTTCCTCAATTAAATTGCTGATAAGTCAATTAAGTATGCAGATATCCTTGTAGTTTCAGTCTAATATTAATGCAGTATTATGAAATTTTTATCATAAAAATTGATTATAAAATAAGTATCATTTTGAATGCACTGTGTGTTTTAAGTTCTTAATCATTCCTTTCAGAAAGAGAGATAAAAAGATTTTTAATAATTAAATTTTTAAAATTAATTTTAAAATTCCAAGCAGAACAATTGATTTGGCTAGAAACAACCAGTCGCCTCTTCGTTGGCTCCTCCCTTTTCGACATCCACCAGAGCATATCCGTCGACATCCACCGGTGAGGGTTCGAATGGGCAAGAATGTAATGAAATATTCGATCTTTTACCGACGTATTTGGTGTTTGTTAATATTCATCGGTGAAAGTCGACCTTCTCCAATTTCGGCCTTTCTCGGTAACATATATGTATATTGGAGATATATTGGTGATTTATCGCCTTTGAGGCGTGATTTTTTCACTTTTATTAGAAAAATATGCAGAAAGTTGTCATATTTGGTGGTTTATCAGCTACAATCCTTTAAAAATAGAAATTTAATTTGCAATTCAAAAGTTTAAATAATTGACTACGTTGATAAATTTTGTTGTTGTAAAAACATTTTTATCCTGTGAGGACATGATGTTGTATTGATTTGAGGTTTCTGAAGCCATAAAATACTTAGGCAAAAAATTGGCGATTTATAGTTTTTGGTGCGCCCATTTTGCGCTTTTAGAAATTAAAAAATGGCAAAGATTTTTGTCACATTTGGCGACTTATACCCAATAAGAAGTAACAGCTTGGCACAAATGTCTGGCATGCACCCGATTCTCGATCTATCGACACATGAGTATTCTGCTTGTCACAAGATTGTTTCAAACCTGATTAAATTGATTAAGGATTTAAATTAAATAAGACAAACAATGCCTTAAAATATTAATGTTCTCACATAATAACATGACATTTGAGATAGATTTCAATTTTGTGATCTTAATTTAAATATGTTCGACAATGTTGTCCATTATTTCTTTAATTTTTTAAAAAAATCTATTCATATGAAAGCAATATTCATAGAAAAAACAGTCTAGGTTATTCAGAAAAATTACTGTGGGATTTTTATGTTTTCCTTAATTTTTTATGCCTATTAACATTGGAAAATATGAATGAGTAGGTGATCAAAGCCTGGAGATGGAAATCCATAAAGTCTGTTTTGGATTACAAAAAATTTTTACTAAAAATTTAAAAATTTTTTTTACTGTACTCATTATAAGATTGTAAAGTTTTTGTACGAAATAGTCTTGTTCGTAATTTGCACACTTATCGATTCGAAAGAAAGATTTTGATCGTATAAAGAGTATTCAATTGTTATCAAAATTGTATTTAAAAAAAACAAGCTGAATGTGTACATTTGGTCTCATGAATTGAAATTAACCAATTTTCAATGCCAATTTTGTTGTTATCTAAAGGACAAAATGCTTGCAAATGCAAAGTTAAGATCGCAGATCTAACTGTTGGACAATAATTGATGTGATTTATAAAATCACTTTGACATTTTTTGAATTTACCAAGGATGCTCAAATTGAAATTTATTGATGTAGATGTTTTCATTGAAACCTTATAAAAATTTAACTATATTTTAAATAGCCAAATGTTAAATTATTATCGTTTTCTTACAAATGTTTTTATTATTAATAATTGTTTGTAAGATTTAGAGATAAAGGAAAAACCCCCCCAAATATATTCAGAATTAAAAATCACTTTTTCTTAACTGAAATATATTCAAGAGAAACAACAGTAATCTTAGAGAAAAAAATGGGGATTTTTAAGGAATTTTCACATTTTAGAATACCATTATCACCTATATCAAAAATTATCTTTGGAGTTATTTTTATGTTTCATCCTACATTCATCAATGTGAATAATCAATCAAAAGATTAATGTTCTACACAGTGTATGATTAATCAACAATTTATAAAAGAACAATTCAGATAATAAACACTTTTTGTAAGCTGATTTTTATTAATCAGCCGACAGTCCACAAAAACCATCGGTTTAAAAAGATAAAATGCGTTTCTTTAAACAATCAAATTTTAAAACAGGACTTTCCTGAAATAATGTGAATTGTTGCTTCCATTTAATTTGTTCCCTTTCCAGGTCTAGATGCCCCTATTGCCGTGCCAGGCCCTCCCCTTATGTCTCACGGCCATGCACGAGTGGGCCACCCTGCCTATATGTACCAGCCACCACCTGGTAAGTTCAGAGGAGGTAATAATTTTCTTAATTCTTCTTTATTTTTTTAAAGCGAAATAGCTTCTAAAATTTTTAAAATTGTGAATTTGTGTCTCACCAGTATTAAAATCTTCTGATAAATTTATTCTTGCGACGCTAGCTTCATAAGCCAGATAACATCTACGATACCGAAGGCGACTTTTGGTGTAGTGGTTATGTTACTCGGCTACTGGCCCTAGCGTCGCAGGTTCGTATCGTGACCTTCAATCGTTAAACTGGTGACCGTGACAAAGCAGCCTTTCACAACAGTCGTGACGCCATCTACCCGCAGCAAAAGTCTTCAAATTCACTTGACGCAAATTTAAGCAAGCAAACAAAGTCATCAACCTCACTTCCCGTAAGCAAAAGCAAAGTCGTCAGACACATTTGACGCAAGCAAGCAAAGCAAAGTCGTCAGACTCACATGACGCAAGCAAGCAAAGAAAAGTCGTTAGACTCACTTGACGCAAGCAGCAACTCGCCATAACGCTTGACGCTATAAAAATCGTTCGTCCCTCATCTGACTCTCTGGTGGGGGAAGTACTGTGGCGCTAGCTTCATAAGCCAGATAACATCTACAATACCGAAGTCGACTTTTGGTGTAGTGGTTATGTTACTCGGTTACTGGCTCTAGCGTCGCAGTTCCGTATAGCCACCTTCAATCGGTATATTCTTCTTAATATGATGATATTTAACTCACCGATGTAATTAAAGTATCATCAAATGTCACAATTTCGGTTTAAACATATTTTAAAAATAGAAGTGAATTCTTGAGGATTAAAAAAAATTCTTACATTAAAACAACATGAAAAATGATAATTGACTCAGGAAATGCATGATTATTAATATCTGAATAATAAATAATTGTCATCAGATAAATTTTTTAAATGCATCTTAGAAGTATCGTTTTAGAGCCAATGCACAAAATTTAATGTAACGGAAAAACTATTCATACGAATGAGCTGAAATTTTTCATAAAATGACTTTGTACTGAAAGTTATGTGCAAATGTAAGTGTGCTTCTTTTTAAACGCTTTTAAACTCTAGCTTTGAAGTATTTTTTTGTATATTAATAATAACAAATTACCTATTACGTTCATAAAAGCTTAAAATTCTGAAAGAAAAGACTTCTGTATAAGTTTCTGAAATTCTAAACATATTTCTGTTGCTACTTGATATGAGGTCACGGTTACAGTTTAAAAAACTCCTCCATAAATGATAAAATGAAAGGACTTTTTTAAAATACTGATTTTTTTAAATACTTTATTTCAATAAACACACTATTTTATTACAATGAATTGTACAGGAATACCTTTTTTTACAGGATATGATGAAGTGCCTTATTTCGCATACATTACCCCTGGTCCAGTCAGCTATTGAGTGAACAGGACACAGTAAAAGGAAATGCATATTTCAACGGAAAAGTCATTTTCATTTAACGTTGGTGTTATGCATCTTATATTTATACAATATCTTTCTTCTTTATATATATGTTTTACCTTCATAAAGTGTTTATTTTCTTGTTTACCACTTCTTGTTTGAAAAAACACACAAAAAGACTTTTTTTTGTGCTATATACTCCAATCTAGATCAAATTAGTTTCGTTCTGTTAAAAGATTAACCAAAAATTCTAAAATTCATTCGGTGAATTTGTTTTCCCCCATTTCAACGATCTGCCAAACGATTTTTTTAAAAAAAATACTGTTTTGTTTCTTTACACAATTAGAAAACAAAATGCTGCTGAATTAGGATTTTGTTTTCTGTTTTTTTTTTCAATCATTTAAAAAATAGTTAATTAGATTTGTTATGTAAAAATCGGTCACCAAATGAAATTAGTAAAGATTTAAAGAAAATGGAATTTAAAAAAATAAAGTGAACATTGATAAAAAAATTTAGAGCTCAGTGGGTCAAAAATATTCTTTGCTATTTGGAATTTTTAATATATCAGTCGCATTCTAAAAGCATTCAAACCCCTTAGCATTTTTTTATTATTTAAAGGATACATTTTTTCTTTAATGTGAATTGATCAGGAAATTGATATTCTTGGTCATTAATCATGAAATCTCTTATTTTAAAGCTGTCTTTCTACTAATTTTGTAAGAATATTTCTATATTTGCTCTTTTTTTAAAGAAAAAGAATCTAAAATTAAACCAATTTTTCGATTTAAAAAAAAATTCGAGCATATAATTTTAAAATTTTAATTTGTAAAAAAAATGTGGTGCATTTTTTACCTATTTTCTAACGGTATAACATTAAGACTTCTAATTAAATTGCCTTTTTATAACATAGAATAGTTAAAAATTCAACATGCATACAATTCTAAGAGGTAGAAGATGTAAAATTTAACTAAATGATATAAAAATGTATTTTCGAAAACACTTCTTGGATGAGCTGGAATATATTGAAAATATTTAAATACAACACTAACTGCTGATTAAATACAACACTAACTGCTGATTTGGTTAAACTTTATACTGGAAAGTATTAGTATTCACACGAGCACCAATACAAACGCACAAATATTAGATGATGTGGTACATGATTGTTCGTATACCATTCCATATCCAATATTACCACCATCCTTTCGTACCATCAAGTATTTCATACACAAGGTACACTTCTTCAACTCAGTACTCACAAACAGTTCCATATTACCCAGAATCAGTCAGAACTTCAAATAATCAAAGTTAAAATCCAACAACAGCTCTAGAGTTAAGTCACCATTATAGCTGAAATTTCTTATCAAGACTTTTTTACATGCATTTTGCTTGCTTTTGTGCCCATAAAGATAATATCCCAAATTGCAAATATTATATTCTGAACCGCCCTAAGGCACACGGAAAAAACTGTAACAGAACCACCACAAACAGCTACTTTGGTGAGAACTGTTGTTGAGCACTAAGAGCTATTACCAGCCACGACACTACCCATCTTCAAGAAGTACATTCCGTCATCCGTGAGAGGAGTCAACCCTTACCTTTTTCTGTACGCATCTTAGTGGCAAGAACCAACCTCCAAACCGGGAATTACTCATCCTCATTTTTGAGGTGTCCCTCAACCCGAGGCAGCTTAAAAGATTGTATGTTGAATTTTGAAACACCCTGTATAGTTCTGTTATAACTATAACCGAAAGTAATGACATCTCTGGGTGACAGCAAATTAAAAAATCTAGATTGAAATGTATAGAACAAAAAGCAACAGATTGTAACTTAAGAAAAAACTGTATATTTATTTATATTCAAGTTGCGAATTGTATTTGTATTTGTATTTTTTGTAAGAACATATTTTTGTGTGTGCATAGACATGACATCATTGTATTAAGACCATCAGGAAGACATGAGGGATAGATTTTGGAGAAATGTTACCATTTAGTTTATGAAAATGGCAACACATTACTTTCAAGAGCTGATATTGAAATCGTAATGAATCTTGATGAAGAAAAAATTCCATATTTTGATAGATAAACTAAAATGTACTACTAATTATCATTTATTAGAATGGAATTAAAGAATATGAGCATATTATTGTTTAGAATTGAAACCTATTTTCTCCCTCTTTAATTAATACGGTGATGGTTTGAAATGATGATAAATGTAAGTTATTTCGATTTTTTTTCTTTATATATTTCTTTAATTAAGCTTTGTTTTTGAAACCATATAATATTTTATAATGTTTTGTGGCAACTTTAATTTAAATATTATTTTTCGATATTCTACACAGGCATTACAGGGCTGAAATTCGTAAAAAATTCACTCAAAAACTGTCAAATCAGAGCAGAATCTGCTTCCTTAATTGTAAATTTATGATTAGTTTAGAATTGAATTCGATTTTTAAAATTAATAGAACATCTGATTTTGTTCTTAACTGCAGAAATTATTATCTTTTTTTTTAGAAAAATGAAGTTGCTTTCATTTAAAAGACAAAATGTTGGAGTAATGTCTGTCGTTTCAGTTTTTCAGACTGAACAAAACTTCTCAAAGTTGTTACATTTTTTTATATGTTTGAAACAAGTATTGTACTTTTGCTTTTATGTATTTTGTATGACATATAAAACTTTGAAAAATGAAATTTGTCTATTTATTTCGTAACCAAATTTTTTTTATTCAAACTGAACTTAAATCATTTTGGATCATGACAAAAATTTTGGTACCAAGAATTGGATTAACGCAGAATTCGTTCGAAATAAATCGAATAATTTGAATTATAAAAAATGTGAGTTTTTTTCGGAAAACGTATTTGAATAATTTATAGCTTTTTTTCTTTTGTAATATACTTCAAATTAGCTTATATACTCGTAGTTTCTTGGGTTAAAATAGATAAAAAAATTAATTTCTAATCTTAAAAAAATCATAATACATCAAATGAAATACATAAATTTTATAATACATCAAATGAAATACATAAAATTTATAATACATCAAATGAGTTTAGAAAACCATCGAAGTTTTTTTTCTATAAATTATAATTTCTTTTAAAGAATTATATAAAATTTTATTCCAAGCTGCGAGTTGGAGTGGAATAAAATGGTTTAGAATATCTATAGAATTTTGATTAAAATAGGCCTAGCTCAGCTGAAGATAAATTTTCTTTAAAAAACAATTTGGAAATAGAAATTTTAACTAATCAATTTGGGATAGAATTTTTCGTTAATTAATTTGGAATAGAGTTATTGGTTAATTAATTTGTAATAGAATTTTTAATTAATTAATATGGAATAAAATTTTTGATAAAAATTAAATATTTGATTAATTAATTTAAAATTTTCTCATATCATTCGTTTTGTTATTTGTTAATTGTAAAAAAATTTGAACATTATTTCAGAAAAAAAGATTTCATCAACGAACATTAAGTGGTTAGCATATTAATAATTTCAAAAAATTAATTTGTGTTTTTGAAATTTTTAATATTCTAACCTTTAATTTTCTCGTCGAAAGACAAAAGAATGGACTCGAAACATTTTCAAAATAACGATCCATAAAATGATTACAAATCTCTCTATGTGTGTCAGCAAAAAATCGTTTTCATTTTAATCCTATTATTAAAATTTCCTGTTATTTTTTCAAATAAATTATTACCACAGTCAAGTATTTGAAAAAAAAAATTGAAGCACAAAATAATTTTGATTTGGATTGTCAAATATAAATAAATTTCATACAGGGAAAATGGCAATCATGCGAACACAGCAGAACCGACCAATTCAGAAATAGTAAACTCGTTTGACTTCAATTCGAGTTTGGGAAATAATGCACGTAATATTGTGTTGATTTTAAAGATATTCTAAAATATTAAATTTCTTCTTAATAAACTCTGACAGGTATTTGACAGATAAGAAGTCATGTAAAACTATTTTTCTAAAATTTTTATTGCTAATTTTAACCAAACAGAATTATCAGAAAACAAATTCATGCTTCATGAACGAATTTCTTATCTATATTTCTTACTGATTTATTATTTTTGAAAGAGTTCAAGGGAAATATGACAGTTCTACATTAAAAGAGTATCAAGACTGGAATATTTATTTGGTTATTTGCCATTAGTAATTGCTTATTTGGCACTTTTATATTTTATAAATGCAATATAAAGGTTCAGTGTGTTAAACAGATTGTTTTAAGAATGCTTTTACATTTTATGGTTTCATAATTCAAAAGTATTCTCGCGGGAGGGGGGGATTTAACAGTTTTTTTAATGAATTCGATTACCAATAGTAAGATATTGGTGTTTGATTTAGTAAGATATCGGATATCAATATCTTACTATATAAGAACAAATTTTGGATCCACGATTTTAATGAAAAAACTGAACATTTTTTAATGCCGATAACTAAATTTCCTATGCACTCTTTACAAAGCATATTTTGAGAATTCCCAATGATGATAATTTACAATTTCTGTTTGGAAAAAGTAGAGTTTCTGCTTTCAGTATAATTTTCAGTATTTTTTGACAGAAAAATATTGCTTTTGTCAAAAAATTTGAACTCATGACTTGGACGAACCTCCACACGTTATTCCTTAAAATAAAAAAAAAACTTTTTTTAGAAAATATCCTTTGGACTTTGACAAAAATAACTGAGAATTGCTTTGATCTACACTCTTGAAATTCAATATACGGTCTTCATAAAAAATCTGAAAATTTCGATCAAATTTTGAGTAAAAACTATACATTGGAAGTTAATCTATCAGGCTGTTCGAATATAAGTTAATACGATAGGAAACGAAACTAGATAAATAAAAATTCTTGTAGATATTTAACATCTATAATGTAAACATCTGTCAAATTTTGTGCCAAGTCTGAGGTCTAGTTGACCAGTTTGTACTTTTTTAAACATATAACCGTCATAACTGGAAAACGCTATGATTTAAATACATCAAATTTGGTATGGTGTTTTTTTATTTCAAATTTTTGTTTCAGTCGGTTGGGAAAAACATGTCTAAATCACAAATCTATTTTCAAATGATATTAACTACATGTCAGAGATTAATCGCTAAAATTTTTCGCCAAGGATCTCATGATAGATTCAGTAAAAATGCTAAAATAATGCGCCAAAGGTTAATATTTCTAATTATTGTACGCCAATATGATGCAATTCTTTCTGCATGTCGTTGTATTAGAGATAACGCGAGAAAGTTTTGGAGAGACCATTCTAGCTAGTTTATTTATTAATGTGTCGTATGTAATATGCAAACCAAAACTATCGTAATTATTAAAAAAAACGAATTACATTGGAGATTTTAACAAATCTCAACGCTCAAGACTTCCTTTAATTCGAAAAAACCATTCGTGACATTATGTCGTTATGTGAACACGATAACCAAAAATATTTTAGCTAGATCGATGAAATTAGATATTTAAACCTTATGTGTAGATTCCGTATAAGTTTTAAATAAAATGCATGCACAAGAAATATGTCTTTGTGTCCAAGCGCATATAACAACAAAAGGCGAAGAACTAGATAGATAATATTCGGTACACAGACAATATCTAAAGTATAAATCAAAATTTGAGTCAAATTTGCAATGGACTGATCATCGACCAATCTGTATTTCCCATGAATATAAATGCGGTAACTCAATAGCGCATTGATTTAAATAAATGAAATTTGGTATGTGGACTTGATACTGAAATTGTAGTCCTGAGTCAAATTTTTTGGTTTTCCTTCTGTCTATAAAAAAATTAAGAATTACGTATTTATTTTTCTTCATTATCATACAAAGTTCAGAATAGCCTTGTGAGAAATTCTAAAAAATAAAAGCCTGAGCATTCATTGTATTTATAGTTGTAGAACTAAACTTCGTACGAGATAATTTTCGCTGACTGACATAGCAATAATTAATATTCTTAATTAGTCGTTATATATTAAAACATAATGACGAAAATCTGACATTCATGTGTGGGAAAATGATCGTTACTGAATTTATGTTTTTTCTATATGGAATATAGCATTTAGCATTCTTTATAAATAAGGATTTATTTTTTCACCTTTTTTGAACTTGACAATAAAATCAATTTGGTCGTATCTGATGATTTGAACTGGAATATGTGATATATTTGAAGTAAGTCGAGAAGTACCATGGTGTACTATTTATATCTGAGAATGAGCAAAACTTTTGCACTGTATAGATGTTTAGATGTTAGCTAATTAAGATTCTACAGTTTAATGAAAAATGTTTCAGATATCACCTTGATACGAAATATGTCATTAAAATAAATTACACACATACACACACACATTTGTATAAAGCAAAATATATTCGAAGGAAGTGAATTTGAAGAGGTAAAAAAGGCAAGTGATGATAAATAATCTGCCTTCTAAATTTTGTCTGCAAATGTAGCTCGCAATATCGATAATTAACTAAAAATATCTATAATAAAACTATATATATCTATAATAAAACT
>JAOUZG010008838.1:557048-612948 GCA_026289955.1 Argiope argentata | reverse complement strand
ACTAATCTATGAAAGGAAAAGTTTTGATACTCGTTCCTGCTTGTGGATAACGTACAACAATCGCATAATCTATATAAATGATTCAGTGCTCTACTACTTAAAAAAAGAGATTTAATTAAAATGCTTAGAACGTTCTATTTCAAATCTAATTAATTGTAAATTCTAATTACATTATTCAAATATTTATTAGATTGATATATGGGCTTTTAAAATATGAAACTTGCAGTTTTTTTCATATAACTCATACTCATAAAGATGAACACTTCAAAATTAATTTTTTGGGTTCATAAATACAATAGAAAGTGAATTTCTTTAAATTTGACGAAATAGCGAGCTTTCTATATATGTTCGAAGATGAAAATATTGCCAATATGAAGATAAATTTCTACTCTGTGTAATATTTTTAAGAAAAAAATTTTTTCAACGGTATTCCCATAGCATAGAATTCGCTAAGTATTCATTTTCAATTGTGTATTTCTATATTTCAATATTATGGTTTATTATCTTCATGTTTGCACTTAGTAAACTCAAATGATGCGTTTAGAAATTTCTGTCAATTTTTTAAATATTATATTACCATATATTCTTATATTTCCCTATTTATAATATTATGTAACAATTTTTTTCGCATCGGAAATTTATAAACTTTTTTTCTACCTTAAAAACTGATTTTAAAATCGATTAATATAGCATTTCATTAAAAATCCCCATTCCCTATTGGAATATAAAAGCATCGTTTCATGTTTTCGTAATTTAGATGAACAAAACAAAATTTCAAATTAACAGTTTCACCATCCAATTAAACATATAATCATTTCAATTTTTCCTTACTTCTTTAGGACTCGTCTATAAAAATTATTGTGTATCTAATTACAGTTCTTACCTATCAAACTATCTTTTTCTATTTGCCTTTTTCAATTTACAGTAAATAATGCTATCATCAACAAAAAAAAATTACTATGGCCATTTCAAAATTTTTAAATAATCATACGCTTAAAAAAGTTTTTTTTCTCAGCAGTATCGCCTAATGTCACTTCTTATTTGATATTGGAATAAAAGAATAAATTTTCAATTTTAATTGAAAGTGTCTATTTATATTTGCATAAGAAGAATTTACAATTTGAATATTACTGACCTTCTTAAGCGACCATCTAGATCATTTAAGAGGAAATTTTAACTAAATAGAAATTTTTTACTGAATAAATACTGAATCTATTTTAATAAGATTTTATTCTGATACTTATAGCTAAAAAAATACTTTACATGAAGTAAATAATTATGTTTAAGGGTTTTATGTATAAAGAAATTTAGAAATGCTTATTCGTCAAGAATGCTGACTTTTCAGTCACACTATTAATATGAAATGTATTTAAAATTCCATCTTTTTATTTAATAAAACAAAAAAAGGAAATAAATGGAATCAGTCTACAGCAAGTCAATGCTGGTAAAAATAATTTGTGTATATGCTACCGTTAAAGTTTTTAATTCAATTATCTCAGGGCATAATTTCATATATTATGAAATAAAGTATTTCTTGTTTTTATAATCTGCATCATAGAAATTATTTTCCCCAAACCCAGTTAAACGTTGGAACTTTCCGAATCCTGATTTTGTTACATTTCTTTCCTCTGTCTAAATAGAGCTTTTTATAGTACTGAGAACTCTTTTCGTATAATTTCTAATACTAAATATTAAAACCCATTTGCAACAAAAAGGATCAAATTAAGAAAAAATTGGATTATTCAGTGAATTTGAGGTGAAAGACTTATGGTTTATCTGTTGAAAGGATCCAGAAAGAAAAACATTAAAATTCGATTAAATTGCTTTGTATCGATGAATGGCATTGTAGTAAATTATGTTTAACAATTGTTTTTAAAAAATAAAAAAAAACATTAAATAAAAAAAACTTGCTCGGAAGTCGTGGTGTTATTAACGAAAAAGTTTTTTTTTTTAATTTTAAGAGGATATAAAAATTTCTTTGATGATAAATTGGTTGGAATTTACTATTAAAAAGTATGGCAACTTAATTTTTAGTAAACTGAAAATTAATTAAATTTTAGGCTTTAGAAAAGTGGCAATATTTTTTCTCTTGCCCACAATGAAAAGTCAAAAGTTTTAATCAACCAGAAGATATGCTACAAACTTATAAGTATACATTAAAATTTATATTATGTTACATAGAGCTGTATTTGTATTAAAATGGAAGACTTTTTTATTATTCTAAAGGAATTGTATAAATTAAATCTTACATTATACATATCCGATGCAATATAATTATTTAATGTAAGGCCTAGTACTTCATAAAAAATGAAAAATATTTAAGAAAATATTAAGTTCAAGTGCAGTTGAATGCTAAATGCACTTCCAGTTATATCGTTATAAGACACTCATACCTCTAAACTGACATTATACAATGATAAGTGAATTATTATTGGATAATAAACATGCATTTTTTATATTAGAATTCTTAGACCAATGTTAAAACTCAAAAGTCAGAATTAGGCAAAGTATAATCCAATTCGATTAAGGATATTAAAACTATTTAATTGGTGACAAAACAAAAAAAAATACTTATAAAAATACGAAACGTATTTACTGTTTTTCCTTTCAATAGAATGCTTGAATTTATTGTAGATGAAAGCACTTACTATGCTGAGATCAGCACAAAAGTGAAAACAGAGTAATTGTCAAACAGTTTTTGATTCTTTCGGCAATAGAAAAACAAAGACAAAAAAATACAACAAAGACTTTCAAATTACAGTAAAAATGGGAAAAAAAGTAGATTTGCATTGGAATTCACTGGTGAAAGCAAACACGAAGTGCTAGAATTACTGACCCTGACCTGAACTTAAACCTCACTTCAAACTGCCTATATGTGAACAATGGCTTATATGGTTATTTTAGACCTTTCACGACCTATCCAACTATCTAATTTGAAAGATTTGAATCCATTTGGTTTTCTGTTTTTACAGCAAAATTGTAAATTAGTTCAAGATTTTCGACTTCGCCGTGCTTTTATACTTTTCTTGGCTAGTGGCATGAATTAAAGGAGAAGAAATAATAAAAATTGTGAGAGCGGCGAAAAGACGTTTAAACCATGTAAGTGAAATCAGGTTTTTTATTTCATAGACTTAATAGTTTTCTAATTAAAATTATCATTTATCAGTTTAGAAACACCGAAATTTTTCCTGTAATCAGAACATAATAGTTGCCAAACGATTAAAAGATAGAAAAAAATCACAAAAGAATTATTTTTATAAAGAAATTATAAATAAAAGAAAAATCATTTGTAATGTTGATATAAACGGAATTTTTTAATATTTCTGTTACTTTTAGTATTGTCATAAAATAGCTTTCTAAGAATAGAAATAATTTTACTTAAGCAGAAAATAATTTGAATTATATCGGTAACATAAAATCGTTTGGTTTTAATTATAATTATAATTTACATTAAGAAATGGCAACATTGACTGATTTATGTACTGAGAATTTTCTTTCGAATATTTAGTTGCATAAAAATATAACTAAGCGAAGGTTGGAGAAAAATCGTTTAAATAATTTCTTCTGAAGGTTTTCGTTGATTCATTTTATTTATTATTTTTTTCCTTATGTAAATTGGAGCTTCAATGATACTTTAGAATTGCTCGGCTAAATTCTTCCCTCATTGCAGGAAAGAAACAAGGTAAGTACAAAAACTTTATTGACTTAAACTTGATGAGTAAAGTAACTTTTTATGGTGAAATTTCCGGTAATTTAATTATTACTTAAGAAATTAACAAATATTCTCAAATATGATTAATTTATGAAGTCATAATTTCCTTAGGAAATAAATCAAGGAATGAGAATGATTTCTAAAAATAAAAAGCTTCATAAATTTCAAATACATATATTGTATGAATTTTCAATTTCTTTATAGAATGTATAAATAGGTTCGAATCTTACAGTAAAGATTCTCTTAAAGTGTCATATGTCTTTAATATTGAATTGGGATTCAAAGTAATCTTAAAGTACGAAGTGTTCTTAGAAATAACAGAATTTTTAAGAATTTCTGAAAACCTCTTAATTTTAAAGTAATTTTTGATTATTAAAAATTAACAAATTACAATTCATAAACTATTGATTAATATAACTGTTAAACCGATGGTGAAAATTAATTGACTAAAAAATACTAATCAAGTCAAAAATCTTTTAACTGCATTTCTAATACGATTTTCACATAAGTTGTCTTTCAAAAAATCATAATTATTCACAAGAATATATTTTTAGTTGAAGTCTATTATATTGAAAATAAAATTACCTTTTCTACAATATTTCTCCAATAAAGCTTGAAGAATAAACTAAATAGAAAATAAGAATTAAAGTTAATCGAGAGCCAATGAAGATGAACAATTCATCAAGTAGATTTTCAAAACATAAATAATGATCTTGGTTTCCCAACTCTTATTTTATACAACAGCTCTTTTTTTTCGTTTGGTTTTATCGTTGGATAAATTATCGTGTGGTTATCATTTGTTGTCAAAAAATATTAACAATAATAAATCTAATAAAGGTTCTCATTTTGTCATGCTTTTGTGGCGGTGTTAACCTTGTTTCCGTATTGAAGAACTAGTTTGGTTTTACCATATCGGAATGAAGAATTTCTTATCGTTAAAAAATGTAATAACGCACTCTTTTTATTTATATTGGTCTTTATTCTGAGAAAATAATCAATCATTAAATATTTAAGTGACATCAGGGTGAAATATAAAACAAACAAAGTTGTCACTTTGAAATGACATGCAGTTAATATGTCAGGTTTTTTCTCAATGTTTCAAAGATGAAATGCCTTAGAAATTTGGTTTAATACATCCGTCTTGCGATGTTTTCAGTTCTAGGAATATCCGTTTCAAAAGAAGTAAAATAACATGTCACAAATAAAAATATCAGAATTCCATTGTTTTATTTATCTTTCATAATATTTATATTATCATAATTTATTGCAATCATTAATTTTATTTAGGCTTTGTAGCTTCTTTTGATTTTTTTTCTGATCAACAATATTTAATCGAAATTTTGGAGATACGTTAAAAAAACAATTATTGAATTAAAAATTAATATATGATCATGTTTGCACTGCCTTATTAACCAGTTAACTGTTTTTGACGAGTACACTCGTCAAGGAAAAATTACAACATTTTTTCATTATGACGAGTTATTCAATGGCAATTGTCATATTTATAAAGTCTCCTGAAAGCGTCTGTAGATTTGAACCACAAAAACTCGAGAAATAGTTAACAAATATTGAAGATATTTGTAACCATTTTGTAGGGCATTTATTGGAGAAAGTTTTAGTACATTAAAGTTCATATCAAAATAAAAAAAAGTTTTATAATTGTGATTTTAACTTTGCAATTATCAGCGCTTGCGCAAAAACCTTAAACTGCACATTTACCAATAGTAAGAGCTGTAATATGCAAAAGTGATACATTTCTAGGTTCATGCTTGCTTTTAAACTGTGATTCAAATCTTATTATGCCCAAAGGAAACAAATACAGCCTTGGCAGGGACACAATAAATGTCAAAAAGCTTCGTTTGCTGCGCGATAATTAAAATGAAGAGGAAAGAAACGTTCGGTTAGTGAATATCAGATAAATAATGTCCACACTTAGGGAAGGAGAGTCTTGACGAGTGAACTAACCGTCTTTCTTTGAATCGCATTGCAACTGAATTGCAGAGACAGAATGAATCTTTTGAGGAGCGAAGTGATCGCCTGTGTTTTGATTACGGACACATCATATTTTTACCTTTTTAACAGTCTAAACATATTAGAATGAGTGCTGTAAAAAATTGTTTTGTAGCTATATTTGATAATTTCTAAATATATTTCTATGTTTGTTTGATGTTGCACAAAATGCCTATGTAATATTGGGGGGTATTATATATTATTATGATTACATGTCTTCAGAATTTTTGCAATCACTAAAAATTAATAAAATCTTTTGTCATATTTCTTTCAGATAGTGTTTATATCATTACTAACTAATTGCTCTTGGAAGTAATCGGGTTCGTCAGGATAAATGGCTGCTAAAACTTTCAGTTGCATATTTTATATATTTTAAATTTATTTCATACTTTGCTATTACATATCTTTATTTATTACATACTCATCAAACTTTTTCAAAAGCTTTGCCCCTTTCTATTTATTGCGCATTTCATATTTATTTTTCCATCTGTATGTTCATACATCCAACTATAGCAAAGGGAAGAGCTTCATAAAGGG
The DNA here is from genome assembly GCA_026289955.1 of Argiope argentata. Classification (NCBI taxonomy): domain Eukaryota; kingdom Metazoa; phylum Arthropoda; class Arachnida; order Araneae; family Araneidae; genus Argiope; species Argiope argentata. Next base: position 606,689 of record JAOUZG010008838.1, on the reverse strand, counting down.
ATTTACTTTAAAGCATTTTTATGATTGCTTGATCGACTAGTCTTTGCTTAGATCGACTAATGATAACATTTGATACAGAACTGCATTTTAATTACATAAAAAAATCTGAATTTTTAACTGTATTGTTGTGTTTTTAAATTATCTGTGTAACATGTAAAAAAAATGTCTGTCAATCAACATATAGATGGTTTTCGTTCAAAGTTTTATACAAATGTACACTTTAAATGCTAAAACTGTAGATTTAATTTCCTCCATTCTATTCTTTGCATTTAATATTTACTAGCCATCTTTAGTCACCAGCAGGTTCGCCAGTATTAATGCTCTCAAAAAAGATTCAATTAATTTTTTTTATATAACTTGGTTTCATAATAGATTTTTTGGCAAAATATTTTAGGCTTCAAATTATGCTCGTCATACAATAAACTTATACTATTATGTAGGCATTGAGCAGTCTCTCCCTAATTTTCTATCAGTGTCCGTAAAATTCAGTTTTAAATTAAAGGGGAAATGATGAAACTGCAATTAATATAAAGACCTTTTTACTCAATCCAAGCATGTCTTTAAATAAAACTAAGAACTGAAAGCAGAGTAGTCCGATATTGAAGTTTTATGTCCACTACAGAAATTGAAACATTATAATTTTTTTATAATTAATAATATCTCAAAGAATAATTCAGCACATTTTTCACGGATTCAATGAAAAATTCAGTTTTTAACTTTATTTTTAAATGTATATAAGTGCTCTAAACAATAATATTTTTTTGGTGAATAAATATGATTAAAAAATTATGAAGTTAAATTTTAGACAGTGTTTTGGTCTTATAGATTCATATTCTGTAAAATATTCTTTATGTTTTAACTGCTAAATAAATAAATAAACATTTTTATCTTCTTCCTCAAATCTCTTTGATTTATTCAGTTCTGAATATTGCAAGTTTAGAGCAATCATCATTTTTATAATCTAGGCCAATTATTCAAGAGTAACCCTGGTTGACTGCTTTGAGATCTTAATAAAGTGGTCTAAAATCACCAGTTTTTATCGAATAGTTATATTGAAATTTTCATAGATCGATCAGCTTTGATGATTGATTTAGTTGAATTGGAATGCCACTTTTTTATTTTAAGGACATATTGTCTTTAGAATATTTTGTAAAATATGCTTCACAAAGCAGATGATATTTGTAAAAATTTAAAAGTCGCAATTCATCATCATTTTTTCCCTCAATCTACTAATTATTTATTTCACTTAGACCATTTGTAAAAAAAATTGTCTCTCACAAAAAATTAAGAAATTAGATGTTGGGCTCCGATTACAGAAGATGTTTAGTAGATGTTAAGCCATATTTGCCTTAAATAAAACTGTTTAATTGGATTAATAATATATGTATAGTAAAATATCGTAGAAAATGTTTCCATGCATTTATTTTCCAAGAAAAAACAACCCTGGTTCCATATTTGTTTCATTTTATGCAGACACGTGCCGAAAATTTTTATATGTTTCATTTAGAATGATGGTTGATTTATTTTTTATCATGTTAAAACAATTTTTTTTCTTTAGGAAATTTTGATGTCTCCAAAAAAAAAGGGCAAAAAATATTTTTATCTGCTTTTACCAGTATTGCATTATTAATTATTATGTCTGTTTCTTTGAAAACAGATGGGCTTTCAAAAGGATTACCTGCTTTTGTGAATATAGCTTTATTATTACGTATGCAGATGCGTTTTTATTATGGCATGATTCATTAAAATGCGGAGATTCATTAAATTCACGAAGGCGATTTCTTTTATTGGTACAATGTGTTTTCTTATAAGTAAAAGTAACAATTAAAAATTGTCTCATAGTTTTAAAACTTAAAAATAACACAAAGGCGAAAATGTTTTACTTCAACAGAAATAATTAAGAATTTATTTTATTTTCCTTCAACTTATTATCAATTCCTTTTTGTCCGTTATTTCTGTGAAATAACGTCACGTTCCAGTTCGTTTACGATTTCTTACTTTTAAATAATTAATTTCTCTCTCAGAAAATAATCGTTTGGTTTTTTTCTTAAATTCTCTTTTTAGTTTTAACTATAACATTTTTATAATATAATTATTATTTAATGGCATTTAATGAGTATTCTTATTAATTGTATTTCTCAAAATATTGTAAATATTAGAATATAATTTTATTTAAAACTTTCGGGGGGGTTTTCTAGCTAGCATAACAAAGTTTTGATCTACAAGAAATTTTGACATGAAGGGGAAAAAACACTGCTTCTATAAAAATTACAGACTGTTCAAGAAAATAGTCACGTGATGATTTCGAACCAATTTAAAATGTATTTTCGAGGAAAAAAATGTGTCAAGGCAAAAGTTTTAGAACTCGACCAATTCAGAGATTTAAAAAAAAAAAAAAAAAAAAAAAAAAACGTCGTTTCTTAATTATCGACACATATGAAATCTAATAGTCACTTGATTGTTTCAAACTAGTTAAAACTGCTTAAATATTTAAGCACATTTAGATAAGTAATGACAAGAAATAATTATGATCTCATATGATAACTTAAATTTTGTGATAGATAGTTAACTTTTTAAAATGCTTTATTGTTTTATTATTTTGTATTCAATTCAACAAATTTAAGATTCAAAAAAGGGTTTACTTTTGTAAATTCGAGCATTTATTAATATGATGACAACATGTTAATAAAAGCTGAAGCGTAGCGTCTGGTTCGAGAAAGCGAGGATGCTATATTCATACACAACAACTTTATTCAAGTGCTAACTAGATTCTGGCGCTCTCTCCTTTTTTGAGAGGTTACAAAGGGTTGCCAGTTGGCGGGAGTTCCTTCGCCAAAGGCGAGTAAGCACAATACGGAACATCCCCCGCGGCGTTGAAATATTAGAAATATTTAAATATTACACATAGAAATTAACAGCCATTATATAATACAAACAATATAAAAGTGTTAAATAGATGCAAACACAATTGAATATTAATTCAAAATTTAAAGCTTAAATTACACAGAAGATACAATTGAGCACACTATTTAAAATTGAAAGCTTAAGTTGGTTAAAATACACAAAGATACAACCAACACTGTAATGCACTTAGCTACCCTCCAGGAGACGAAGATTGTTCTCAATAGGCAAAACACTAATTTTTGAAAGTGGTCTCCTAAAATTACCCTTTGGGGTACGGACGTCAACCACTCTAACGTTTCCATCAGGGCCTGGAATGGACTTAATAATCCTACCCAATAACCACTTACAGGTCGGGAGTTGAGGATCTTTAATCAAAACCATCATACCAGGAATAATATTAGGTTGTTTAAATACCCACTTAGTTCGCTGTTGTAAGTGACTCAAATAGCTATTTTGCCATCGTTTCCATATGACTTGAACCAATCTCTGAGTTTTTTGCCATCTATCAAGAAGGGTTTCTCTTTTATCAGTTAGGTCTGGCTCAGGGATAGCATTTATGGGTTTTCCTAACAGGAAATGGCCGGGAGTTAATACCTGGAAATCGTCTGTATCAGTTGATAAGGGAGTGAGAGGTCGTGAATTGAGGATGCCCTCAATTTGAGTAATTACAGTTAAAAATTCCTCCAGCGTAAGTTTTGAGACGCCTATCACTCTCTTCAAATGATACTTGAAGGATTTTACGCCGGCTTCCCAGAGGCCACCAAAATTGGGTGCCCTAGGTGGCAAAAATTTCCATTTTATGCCCTCTGAAACTAACAGACTTGCAATCTCTTCATTTTTTACGACAAGTTTATAGAGATGCTTCAGTTCTGCTGAAGCACCTGTGAAATTCGTAGCATTATCGCTAAAAAGAATCGAACTCTTGCCACGACGTGCAAAAAATCGTTTCAAAGTGGCAATTAGAGCGTCTGCTGTCAAATCTGACACAAAGTCCAAGTGAACTGCTTTAGTTGCCATGCAGACAAAAATGACTACATAGACTTTCTGAAATGCACCCTTTCTCTGTCCCTTATATTTGATCAGAAATGGACCACATAAATCTAGTCCTGCGTTTTGAAAAGCTGAACTTGGCGTTACTCTTTCAGACGGCAGATTCCCCATAATCTGATTAGCGACAACTGGGTTAACTTTGAAGCATTCTACACATTCATGAACGACCTTTCGCGCTATGCTTCTACCACCCAAAGGCCAATATTTTAAGCGTACGGTATTTAATAGGGCCTGTTGACCAACATGAAAATCTCGCCTGTGATAATACGAAAATATAAGTTTAACTAACTTATTTCCAGCAGGCAGAATTATGGGATATTTTTGATTGCAACTCACATTAGATTGGGAAATTCTACCCCCTACTCTTAACAAACCATTTTTATCAATAAAAGGATTGAGAAATCTTAGCTTGCTTGACCGAGGAACTGAAGATCCTCCTTTTAAGGCAGATATCTCTAGAGAAAAGTATCTTTCTTGAAAATGTTTAATAAGAAAGACCTCTGCCTTACCATATTCTTCAAGAGTAACTGAATCCCCTTGTTTTTCACCAGCTTTACAATTTCTAATAAACCTGAAAATAAAGACTAAAATTCTAATCAATTTATGAAAATTATTTGTAAGATCAAGCAAGTTGTCAATGAAATTAGAGTCAATAGTCAGCTTTAGAGTCAATTGAGAAATGGGTTTTAGTTCATTTTTATAACACTGATCAGTCACAGCATTGGAAACCTGTAAACTGTCAGGAGTAACTGCAGCTAACTTCTCCAAATCAGGACCCTTCCACCACAAGTCGTTAGCTGTAAGTGCCCTCACATCCAGACCACGGGAGATGACATCGGCTGGGTTGCACTCTGACGGGACATGCTTCCATTGGAAACCCTTGGTTAACTGCTGTATCTGGGACACTCGATTGCCGACGAATGTCTTGAGCAGACTTGGAGCGGTATTAATCCACGCGAGAGTGATTGTAGAATCCGACCATAATTGCACGGACTCTATCTGCATCTTTAGAGCTGATATGACCCTTTGAGTGAGCTTCGACAGAAGAAGACATGCACACAGCTCAAGCCTCGGTATTGTCATGAACTTGGTCGGAGCAACACGTGATTTACTGCACAGGAGTTGGCAATTTGATTCACCGGCGGTAGACACTGTCTGGAGGTAGATCACAGCTGCGTAACATTTCGAGGAAGCGTCCGCAAATCCGAGAAGAACTACACGGATTGCATTAGTCTTAAGAAAGCATCTAGGTATCTTGATTTTCTCCAAGTCAGGCAGTGTCCTAATGAAATTCTCCCATTGATTTGAAATATCTGGAGGAAGTATTTCATACCAGTCTAATTTACGCAACCAGAGCTGTTGCATAAAAATCTTGGCTTTGGAAATGACAGGACCCAGAAGTCCAAGAGGATCATAAATGCGTGCAATCTGGGACAAGACATCTCGTTTTGTATAGCTGTGATCAATGCTGACGTTGGCTTTATAAGTGAAGGTATCACTTGTACTGTTCCAAATCATGCCCAGAGTCTTTACCTGGATTTCCTCAGAATTCCTGTCAAGAGAAAATTCCTCCTGCCGAGTAGTAGGAGAAAGGTTCGTACACCACTTGTGCAACGTCATTCCTCCTCTTTGAAGAAGCTGCTTTAATTCAAGCTGAAGGGTCTCAAATTCCGTTAATTCCGAAGAACCTGAGAGACAGTCATCCATGTAAAAGTCTTGACGGAGAACCTTTGAAGCCAGTGGAAAGTTCTTTTCTTCATCCAAAGCGAGTTGCTGCAAAACCTTCGTTGCCAGGTACGGAGCGCTTGCAGTACCATATGTCACCGTTCGTAATTCATACACTTTAGTGGGAGACGATTTATTACATTTCCATAAGATTCTTTGCAGCTTAGTCTCAGATTCATCTAACTCTATCATCCTAAACATCTGCTTTATGTCCGCGGTGAAGGCATAAATGTGTTTGCGGAATCTAACCAGAATCGAGAATAGGTCATCCTGAAGCACACCTCCCTTGTACAATAAATCATTTAAAGAGTAACCGCTGGTAGTTTTAGAGCTAGCATTAAATACAACACGTAATCTAGTTGTCTTGTTTTCGGGTCGTAAAACGCCATGATGAGGGAGATAATACCCTGCTTCAAAATTTGAATCCTCCTTCACCTCTTTCATATGTTGCAAAGATTCATATTCCTTCAAAAAATCTGAGTAGAGTGCCTTCATAGTGGGATCACGTTCTAATCGTGTCCATAGCTGATCCAATCTTTTAGATGCGATCGTCTTAGAATTTCCTAACATGGTTTCAGACAATTCTGGCCTCATTGGCATACAGACAACATACCTACCATCTGCCTTTCTAAAATGAGTTTTCGCGAAATGCTCGTTGCAATAATTTAATTCCTCACTATTGCAAACCTTTTGAGGTTCGACTTCCTCCATTTCCCAGAAGTTGGTCAGCGTTTTGTCCAAAGAGTCTAAAGTTTTTGTCATAAGGCATTGTTTGGTAGAAGTATTTGAATTATCGTCTGAAATATCACCCGAAACCAGATATCCAAAACAACTAGATTGCAGAAATAAATTATTCCCAATCTTAATTTTATCCTTCTCTAAAAACGCGAAGAATAATTCTGCACCCAACAACATATCTACTCTTTGAGGAGTAAAAAATGATGGGTCAGCCAGATGTATATTGCTAGGAATATTTAAAAGCTCAGCGTTAATTTTCTTAGAAGGCGAGAAGTTACTAATCTTTGGCACAAGCAAACATTCAATTTCCCATTGCGCATCATTATTTGCATTTGAGATATGAGCCGAAATCTTTTTGTTTATGTTAAAAGATGAATCATTCAAACCACTGACTGGAATATTTATTCTTTCTTTTTGTAAACCTAAAGCGTCTGCTGCTTTTGAGCATATGAAACTTGATTCTGACGCAGAGTCTAGAATGCATCTTAGTGGCCTTCTAATTCCCCTAGAATCCTTAACATAAATTATTGCAGTATTAATCAAAATATTTTTATTATTCCCGTTAGTATGGAAAGAAACAAGAGCATTTTCTGAAGTCGAATTTAATTCTGAACGGCTTACGACTTCCCGTGATGAATTTGCAGCTGGCGTCAGTGCGTCAAGGTCAACTCTAAAACCAGATGCGGGCGTTGAATATCTATGTAGCAATGTATGATGCCTCCGTTTACAAACAAAACAAGAATTATTCGATTTGCAAGCAGAAACAGCGTGAAATTCACTTAGACAGTTAATGCAAAGCCGAAGTTTTTTAACCAAATCAGTTCTGTCGGCTAGTTTCATTGCCTTAAATTTATCGCAGTGATGCAAAGCGTGCGATTCCGTTTTACAGGCATTACACAACTTTAATTTGTTACTAGATTTAACAAAAAAGGATTTTGATCGTTCCGAATTTGATTTCAAGGGAATGCCGGCATTAATGCTGCTCAAAATTTGGCATCTTCTTTCTAGAAATTCCAAACATACATCAAAATCAGGTACTTCGTTATCTTTTAAAGTTAGTTCATATTGCTTCCTTGTTTCTCTATCTAGTTTTTCTAAAACCACATTCAATAATAACGCGCTTGACAATTTATCTCTTTCAAAGTCTAAGATTTTCAAAGATCTCAGATTTTTTTTAACGTTATCTAAAAGAATGCGCAAGTCTTCAGAAGATTCACGTTTCATCACCTGCAAATTGAGAATGCTTTTGATATGACAGTCTACCATCATTCGTTTGTTTCCGTATCTTAGCTCAAGAGCTTTAAAAAGCGAAGAAAAATTATCATCAGAAGTTTCAATTATCTTTGCCTCTCCCTTCAGAGAACCGCGCAAATAATGCAGTTTTTCGCTATCAGAAAGCAGAGAATTTTGATTTACAAGACTGTTAAATTGAGTTTTAAATAAATTCCAATCTTCAAATTTCCCGGTAAAGACCGGAAGTGGAATGTTAGGTAGTTTTACCGGTGTAGCTTTATGCTGATCTGCATCGTATTTCAATTTATTAATAGAAGTTTTTAAACTTACTTCTAAATTTTGCAGGTCATCCTCCACCGAATTCAGATCTGGTAGTGCTTCAGTGTATATCGTTTCATCCGTTATCTTGTAATAATCGTCCTTTAATAGTTCAAATTTATCCTGAAGCTTTATTAGAACGTCTAATTTAGCCTTAAGTTCCGGTACTGAAAGGTCAGTATGCGTCTGTAGATCCTTTTCCATTTTTGTAAGCTGACCTTTGATGTTGCCGCGTTTGCGGTTCAAGGTAGTGATGTCGACTTCGTTTGCCATGATTTGACCACGTACAAAATACAGCGAAATGCACTAAACAAAGCCGCGTATATGAAGCGTGAACTAATTAACTCAATTAGTTCCGGTGCGACGGACCATTATGAAGCGTAGCGTCTGGTTCGAGAAAGCGAGGATGCTATATTCATACACAACAACTTTATTCAAGTGCTAACTAGATTCTGGCGCTCTCTCCTTTTTTGAGAGGTTACAAAGGGTTGCCAGTTGGCGGGAGTTCCTTCGCCAAAGGCGAGTAAGCACAATACGGAACAAAAGCCTTGATTAATAAAAAAATTTTTCCATATTGAAGCACCACTTGCTCGTGCAAGTTAAATTATGTTTTTATTCATTTTAATAGTTTCATTGAATTAGTAAATTTGGTATTGCATAGGATCGATCACAAAAGAATTTTTTGCATCCATTGTTTAAAAAAATCCACATTTCCTTTCTTATAATCACATGCTCAAAATTAAATTTTCTAAGTTTTATTTGCGGTAGAAATTAACTTTTTTTATCAGAACTTCTGTAAATGGATAGCAACACATTATAAAAAGCTGATTTTTTTTGTGATGCTCATGTAAATAAAATTTTATTTTTATTTGATACGAAATAAATTGTTAAAAACTACAATGAAATAAAATTTTTAAACATTCTTTAAAAATATAAATTTAATTTATGGGTCAAAACATTAGCATCATTGGAAAGAAAATTTTTTTAGCTTTAATATGATACAGAAATCAATTTTGTAATGTAATATTTTCAGAAGTTATAACAAAAAAATAAACGTCAAAATTTAGCTTAATTTTTAATTAATTGAAATTTTAATTAAAGATTGAAAATTCCCGGCCTTCACTTATGCACGTGCCAAATTTTCTAGCTGTAAGTCGAATTGTCTGGTCTTTAGAACGCCAATACACATACACACACACAATGAGCCTTTTTATAAGTATAGATTACATTCAATTTACACCGACAAACGGAAGCGCGAACTACCTGTGAATAGATTCATTAAAATTTAATAAAAACCTAGAAAATGAGTGTAATGATCATATATCAAATATCATCCATCTCATGCAAAACATTTATAATTTATAGTGTTTACAGATAAACAAATTAACCAAAAAATCAATATCTATTATAAAATTTAAATGAAATTTCCTCATAATTTATAGATTTAAAATTAACAATATTTTCTGAATGGAATTACGATTTTTTAAGTTTATGTGTTTTTTAATTCTGTTAAGAAATGTTTTTTTATCGTTTTGAATTATATTTTCCATTAAATTCTAAAGTTTTTATTCTTCAACATTCTACTCTAAGATTTGAAATGAATTTAAAAACAGGAGGTAAATAATTTTTTTGCATTGACAAAATGATCAATATCAACGAGAGTTTTATAACAAATTTTATTAAGCAATAAAAAATGAGCGAATAAAATAGTATCCTCTCTGAATGTTAGCTCTCATTCTCTGTTGTACTGATCAATCTATGTCTATGCTTTTTGTAAGTCCTCTGTATCACCTTTGCCGCATTGTCTTGTTGCTTTCGTTTGTGGGTCGTGCTAATTATCTCCACCAAATTCCGGGTGGGAAAGCTCTTTCGAAATCTTTGGTCTACTTGTCTCTGGACCGTCCTGAATTCCTCTGTATCTTCTACATCCCCCAGAACCAGGTTGACCAGGCTATGGAGGATATCAAGACAATGAATCCTGTTTCCTGTTGCTATGGGTATGTTCATTGCCACAAGAGCAGGTTCGTTCGGTTTTTCAATACCCAATGGAGGATCTAGACTTGCTACAAAATCTGAAAGTTGACTATGGTGAATGAACTGCGTTGCATTGGGATCATACTGTGACCAGCACACATAGAACATCTCTATGTCGTCTTCTGATATGCCCGTTTCCTCTTTACTAGCCTGGCTTAAGTTCTCCAGAATGACAGCAATGTACATGTTAATGATGACCATGAAGTTGATGATGATATAAGTCACTAAGTAGATAATAGCCAGAGTTGGATGGCCGCAGTCGCCGAGACTCGGATCGCAATCTGGAGGCTGAATCATCAGAGAGTCCAGAATGTCATTCCAACCAGCTGATGTCGTGAGTCGGAAGAGAAGGATCATGCTGTTGGCGAATGTCTGGAAATTGACCATTTCGGAGAGTCCGCTAGTTCCACTACGAGAATCTTGCAAACGGACATGACCGAATAGGAACATGCCAATGATGGCATAGACGAAGGTGATAAGGAAGAGTAGAGCACCAATATTGAATAAGGCAGGGAGAGAAATGACGAGAGCGAAAAGCAATTTTCTGATGCCCTTGGCGGCTTTGATTAGGCGTAGGATTCTTCCGATTCGAACAAGTCTGATCACTCTCAGGAGCGTTGGGCTGATGACTAGATGCTGAAGAGCTTCTTCAAAAATTATACCTTTTAAAAAAGAAAAATCTCTCAGTAATCTTAATTGCATAAAGTTTGAACGACATTTAAAAAAATAGCAACAAGGAGAAATTATTGACTTAAAGAAGTTATGTCTTCTTTTAATCTGAAAATACTCATGTTAGTTAAATATGGGTAAGGATTCTTATAATTATAACGCATTTAATAACTCTTTCTCAAAACTTATTTAAACACGGAACTTTTCACCTGAACACTTAAACATATTTACCAATAGTTTTAATTAAAAATTTTATTATATATTTTATGAATTTGTACTATTAGAATTCTACTAAATAAGCTTCATTGAAAATTTCAACAGAATTCTGTGAGCATTTTGGTTTAAATTTACATATTGAATCGATTTTCAGTAAATGTTAAGTAAATTAGTATTTGATACAAATATACATCAAAACATTTATATCAAAAATTTTAAAATTATATTATAATAAAATTATGTTACATTTTAAAATTATAGATTTTCAGTATCTTGGGAAAAATTTGCTTAAGATTTTAGTTTCTTAAAAAGGTTTTTACCGAATATATGAGGAATAAATTTGTTAAGTTGGTGCTTTTCAAAAATTTATATTGGGTAATTTTTCATCCCTGCATTTGTTTTTACTCATAAATCTTAAAATATGGTTTTCTTCATAATTTAAAATGTTATCCATTTGGGATCGAAGTATCAATAAAAACAAGACCTTCTCTCAAATTCGTTTACAGAGGAAACCAGTTCTTGAAAACTTTGAAATTATGTATATGATTGCATAAAAATGAGGGAATTTGTTTCGGCATGGGAAAGAATATTTGGTATTTTTTTTAATATTGAATTTTTGACTTTTTTTGAATATTTGACAATGCTCTATGGCATTGTTTTAATGAATTCGTTTAAGACATATAAACATTTGTTTGACTTCACACAGTTAGTGCTATAAAACCAAGTTGCATTGATGGAGTTCTTGTTTTACATATGTTTCCAGTCTCCCCGATCCCCGGACCTAATGCAGATGCAGTTTTACTGTTGTAAGTTCAGTAAGTATTAGCAATTTAAGAGTTTTATCTCACCTTGAAAGCATCAGTTTAGACCAAGACTGAAAACTTGCGTATGCACATACATAGTATTCGTAGAACATACCATTTTACAATTTCAAATGGCATCTAAAAATGACAACATCATGTGGATTAATTTGTGAAGTGACTTTTTTGTGTTTCATTGCTGGTTTCAACTAAAGTTGTAAAAGCTTTGGGAAACGCGGAATAATTAAAAAACTATCCAGAGGTAGTACATTGAGAAAGGTAATATTAAAAGTACTAAATGTCCCCGTGTTTCCAAATCGTACGCATTGTAAAAGAGTATATTATTTTTATAGATGCTCAACGTTATCCTAAACTCGACATTTATTGATAAATGCCGCATTTATCTTAAATTTATTACCTTATTTCAATCATTCATTTCATTATTATTCTTGCCGGCTCTCTGACATACGGTAGCCGGTAGCACGTCTTTCTCGTGATGTGTGCGTCTCGGGTTCGAATCTCGGTTAGATTCTTCTGTGTACTATCTGTAAGATGTGTGAATGTGCCTTCCTGTAAAAAAGAGGGTTGTGCAAGCGAGGGTGTGTGTATCATCTTCATATGAGCAAGAAGTCAGACTTCTGCTTTCAAGTACTCAGGGGTCCATACCTACAGGAGCTACTGCACCCCTATTTCCGTTGTAAAGCGGACACGAAATCATCATTATTATTCTTCAATTATCTTTTAAAATAAATGTCCATTCCTTCATGCACTCCTTTACATTTTCGCGAAATTTGGATGATTGGCTTTGTCCGTAGACTTATTTGAAATAGGCTTTTTATTTGAGGGTCTAGTTAGAAATCAGTCAATTAGCTACTATTAAAATATATAATTATCCCGTTTTTACAACTTTGAGGCAAATTATTCAATATTTTATCTAAATGCGCAACACATTCGATTGTTTATTTATAAGTATCTGCGATGTGTATATGTGATATACTCTCAACTATTCAAAAATATTAAGTGTCTGAAATAGAAACAAGGGAAAATTTTAACTCCCAAAGAACTTTTAATATTTTCAGCACATTTGTATGATAACTTACAAATGTTGTAAAATCAAAGATCATAAATTTAAAAGGAATAATACATTTAAAATGCTAAGTTAAAATAAAAGTTTCTTATATGTAAAAATACATATACTAAGTTCTTTAAAGAAGCAAAATAATATTGGACTTTTATCATGTAAGATGTTGTTTTGGTTTGAGGTTTTTCAAGCCTCAAAATTTGCGATTTATCACTTTTGAGGCATCCATTTTTCACTTATAAGATTATTAGAAAATAAAACAGAAAATTGTCGAAAATGGCGATTTTTCGCCAAAAAATCATTTAAAAATAGAAATTTAATTTCTAATTCAAAAGCTTAATTCAATGGTATCGTTGTTAAAATGTTTTTATAATGTGAGGACATGTTGTACTGGTTTGAGGTTTTTGAAGCCACAAAATAAACGGGCAAAAAATTGGTGATTTATCTCTTTGGGGACATCCATTTTCCTTCTTTAGGGTTATTAGAATATGGTAAAGATGTTTGGCACTTATCATCAACAAAAATTTACAACTTGGCAGGAATGTTCGCCATGTAGTCGATTCTTAATGCATAGACGCATGGGAATTTGTTAGTCACATGATTATTTGAACCTTGTTTAAATTGTTTAATGAATGACTTAAATTAATTAAGACAAGCAATGCCTTAAAAATAATAAAGTTCTCCCTTCGTAAAATGAAATTTGAGATTTAAATTTTTTTAATTATTCTATTATTTTAAATTATACTTGTTTTCCGGATTCAAAATTTGTATCATTTAATATATTTTAAGGTTTTTTTATTGTAATTGTGCCAAAAATATAGCAAAGATGCTAGAAAAATAACAAAATTAATAAAAATACAAATGAAACCATTTTCATACTTATGACTGACATGATGATGACGACGAGGTCAAAGACATTCCAGGGAAAGGTGAAGTAATACTGTCTGAGACCTATGATTTTGATGACGGCCTCAGTACAAAAAAGGGCGGTGAAGACAATGTTGAGCATGTTCAAGATGAAAGTTACTTGCTCGGGCTGCTGGTAGTGCTCCACGGTCATGGCTACCATATTCAATATGATGAAAATGAAAACAACCATTTCAAACCTACGAGAGAAAAACACGAATCAAGAAATGCAGTTTATTTATCAATTAGGAATCACAAAAATTAATATATTTTTAAGCCGAAAGAGCCTTTAAAAGCTGATATTAAATAAGTGAATTTAAAGCGATTTGAATTAATTTTCAAAAACTGTTTCTGCTACAAAGAGTATTCAAAAAGTAAATTACACTTGTTACCTCACAGATGACATCATGGCGAAATAAGAGTTAAGTTTTCACAGACGATAATTGAGTTCCACGACTTACAATGGCAACTATTTCATTCGGTTAGAGAAAACCGTTGCTGCGTAGTGTGAGAAACAAACGGCTTATTAACAGAAAACTTACTCCATCGCTGAAGTACGAGAAATAGTGCGTTTTTTTTGAGCAAAACGTTTAAAGAGTACGGAGGTTAATCGCGAAATATTGGCAGTGTATGGCCAAATGCAATGTCAAGTCCAGCCATTATGAAATGGTATCGAAGATGGTCTCACAGACCTTATCGATGTGGAAATGCAAGAAAGGCCAACAACAGTGAGCACATCAGGCATGATGCAGCAGGTGGAAGACATTATTCTCAGCAATCGCCGAGTGAGCGTCGCACACATTGTATAGGACTTGGGAATATACGTTGGCAGTGCTTGTTCCGTTTTCCGACAAAGACCAGGTTCAGACAGCTGTTCTAAGTTGACTCCAGGACCAAAAAAGCGATTTTCTATCGTCAGGACATCGAACTATTAGTGCTGCGTTCCCACAAATGTCACCAGCGACTGGGAGATTATGTATAGAAATAATATGCCAGAATGTGTATCATATTGCATTGTAGCTTACCTGTCATTAAAGTATTTATGATCTAATTGTTTGAGTGTAACTTACTTTTTGAATAAATCCGTAATATAAATGAATGGCCTTAATCAATGCGGTATTTATCCTATAAACAGTCTTAACTGTAAGCGATGCAGAATACACTTTTTTCTCAAGCAGTTCTTGCTTGAAATAGATGCGTGAAGAGCTTTAGTATTTAGGATTGAGGTAGTAAGTAGCAGGAAAAAAAAAGAAAACAACTAATATACGATTTGTGCATCAGTTGAGTAACAAAAAGTCAGTGCTTTTATGCACTTAAGATGTAAATTGAAGCAGTTCTTTGCATACAATTTAAATTGCAAAAAAAGTTACCGAGGTTAAAGTGACAAAGTTTATTTAGTAGAGTAAGAAAAAGCGTATTTCCCATTACTTTGAGCACAGTTAATTTGTTGCTTGATTTTGGGATTTTCATGAGTTTTGAGTGGATTAATAAATTTTCTTGAAAGTTCTTTGATGAAATCATCGAGCTTTGGAGTTCAAAGATCAATGTCTAAAATATCATTCCAAATAAACCAGGGAGCATTGGAAGCAGTTCTTCAATTGCTGAATTTACTCTTTATTAAAACTGGATTAACAAAATATGTGGCAAACTCTAGATTGCCAATTAACAAGTAATACCAATTAATTCAATGATAAAAATTGAACAAAAGAAACAAAAAGTCGAATTTCTGTAACCAATAACAAATATAATAGATTTCTGTCATATATAGTATGAATATAAAATAGTGTTAAGAGTATTAGTACTAGGGGTACTAAAACACCCTTTATTCCTTAGAAGAAACAAAAATATAAGCTTTTAATTTTTCTTAATAAATTTGGAAAATGTATTAGGAAGAATTAATTGATTGAGAATTAGTTTCTTTCATCTACCAGGTTTTAAAATGGATGTAATATTCTTAATTCTTCTTAATTATATTTAAAATTAATTTAATTAAAAAGAAATAAATTTATTAGGCAGCAGTTTTCTCAAATTTATTAAGAAGAATTAAAAATTGATCAATTACTGCTACCAAAGGTGAATTCTAATTTTAATAGCCTTTCAACGACATACATTAAGAATAATTACTATTGAGAAAGAAAACCGATGTAATAGCTTATTAAAACCCATTAAAATAATAGTTTCTGTATAAAGATGTACAATAAATGTGTTAAGTATTTTTCAGGAGAAGTTCCAGATATGCAAAGAAACTTTGAATGATTTAAGAATTCATACCTCCGACTCATTGACAAATCATAGCAGATCCTAAGATATCTGTTCTGAGGACGAGTCACAATTCGTTGGGGCTTTCTTCGTCCAAGTTTCAACATGGCTGTGTAGTACGCCTTCTGACTTTCTGTAAGGAATACTTCCACAATGCCTCCTTCATACTAAGAAGCGAAATAATATTAATAAATTTAGACATTTGTAGCGAAATCCATGAATAATAAATATTTTATACATGATTAAAATCTATGGAATTTTTTTTAAAAATAGAGAAGAAATATTTAGGAATTATATGCACTCACATTTAAAATGAAATGAAATGAAATTATGGTAATAAAAAATTATGAGCCTCTCTTCAAAAAATTCTTACTTTCTTCTTCAACATATTGAAGTTATCTATGATGACACCGATGAAAAGATTGAGAGTGAAGAATGATCCACAGATGATGAAAGTCACAAAATAAATATAAGCTGGAAAATTAGCTTCGGCATAAGGCTGATGTCCAATTTCTGTCGTATCAACTGCGTATTCCATGACCTCCATCCACCCTTCAAAAGTTGCCTGCGAATAATGAAGGAAGTAAGCAACTTCTAAAAGCAAAACTTTTTTAGGAAGCAAAAAATTCCCTTTCGTATCTTTTACTAGGTAAAATAAGTATGCCAATACAGATATACAAACGATTAAAAATATATGAGCAAAAGTTACTAATCTGTATTATATTTAAATAATAATTTAAGCAATGAAATCTTATTAAGACTCTTGAATTTTGTATTTCAATTAAGCTCAAATTTCTATGAATTTTTCTGAATTTTATTTAATAGTTTTCCTGATCAGAAACTTTTAAGTAAGAAGTAAATTCCCATGTGTTATAATCAATCTAATGAAATTTATGACCTCAAAGTAAGAACCTTTTTTTTATCATGTCAAAACATGAT
Source organism: Argiope argentata (assembly GCA_026289955.1). Taxonomy (NCBI): domain Eukaryota; kingdom Metazoa; phylum Arthropoda; class Arachnida; order Araneae; family Araneidae; genus Argiope; species Argiope argentata. The sequence continues at coordinate 589,817 of JAOUZG010008838.1, read as the reverse complement.
ATTGTTTTGGGAATGAGGTTTGTGGCGTCAACAACAATCTGTAGGCAAAAAATTGAAATTTTATTACATGCACGTGAATTTCAAAAAATCAGCTTTTAATAACGCGTTGTCATCGAATTTACAAAAGCTCTGATTAATAAAAAAATAAGTTAATGACTACAGCAAACAAAACCTAGAAAAATGTCATTTGAGCACGCGATTATATGAAATGAAATAAATAGGAAGTGGGATATTTTTGTAATAACAATCAATGCGAGACATAGTTTTTTGGGCCGTTTGCAATACTAAAGTGACTCATTCAATGAAACGATTAAAATGAATAAAAAATATAAATTAACTTGCACGAGCACGTGATGCTTGGCCGTTCAAGAAATGACGTTCTGACATGATACATTGAAATATGCTTAGCAGATCTCATTTTAATCTTTGTTTGGGCTTATATTGCAAGAACGTTTATTCAGTTCGACAAATTTTCATTAAAATGACTTATCCATGTGATTTTTGAAAATTCATTCTCAACTTGCTCTTATGATATTAATCGAACAACAGCTTTACTAAACTATTAGGCATTTATAATTTTTCTAAGAAAGCAACAAGAAGAAAGATAAGAAAAGACACAAAAGAGATAAAGATATAAAAGAGCAAATAACATTATAATTCTGTTTTGATGAAAATCTTTCAATACAAAATAATATTTCCTTTTCGGAATAAGAAATAGATTAATCTAGTAGCATTTATTAATCTTGAGTTACATTTCTATTGACTTACGACTTGGAAAAGGGCAAGGTAGGCATTTCCAACGTTGTCGAAGTTGATGTCTCGGTTTATCCAAGAATAGTTGAGCGTCAAACACTGTCCAACATCCGGTGTTATTTGTGCCGGTAAGGTGGTGCCTATTTGATCAACGCATCGGTAAAACTTTCCGCCAAAGAACTGGACGCCCATGATGCTGAAAATGAGCCAAAAGACGAGGCACACGAGAAGAACATTGAAAATGGACGGAATGGCAGACATCAATGCATTCACCACGATCTGAAAAATATATTAAGCGTATTTCATACAGTCATAAAAATAGGGAAAAATTATTATACACAAAAATTACATGACAGTGACTTAAAAATATCTGAACAATTTAAAGAATTAAATAATTTAACACACAATAACAACTATGAAAATTTTTCTTTTCCTTAATATAAGAATTACATTTTTTTTAAAATTCTTTCTTCTATGATATATTTGGAACTATGTTTAGTAATAAAATTTACAATTTCCTTCAATACTATTATATTTTCTAAGTTATGTAGTTTATTTAGTTTTGAAAAGAAGTCGGAGAATAATATTCAAAAATTAATTCAAACAAAAAATATTTTCATATAATATTTAACATTTCATAATAATATATGAATATTCTATTAATAAAAATGCCGGCTTGCTGGCACAGAGGTAGCGCGTCTGCCTCGTGTTCTGGAGGTCCCGGGTTCGGGCATGGTTGTTCTTCTGTGCGCTATCTGTGAGATGTGTGAATGTGCCCCCCTGTAAAAAGGAGCTGTGCAAGCGTATGTGAGTGTGTTTCATCTTCATTTGAGCTAGAAGTCAGACTTCTGCCCTCGGGTGCTCAGGGGTTCATACCCTCAGAAGCTACTGCACCCCTTTCCGTGGTGAAAAGCGGGCACGACATCATCATTAATAAAAATATTACGGAAATTCTAATCTTTTCCACTACATTGAATTGAAAATGAATTCTGCGACAAAGTGCCTATTATATTTAAACAACAGAATAAAAATTCTATAAGAAATTAAAGTTTTCAAAATTAAAAGCTGGATTAAACATATAAAAGTCATTTAAAAACATTTATTCAGTTCGATAAGCAGATTTGCAAAAGCAATTTACCAATCATTTTCTGTTTAAGTGTAATAATAATACTTTCTGATTAAATAATCACCATCAAAAACTTTTGAAGATAAATGGAAATTCTTGCAAAATGATCTGGCAAAAGAATCATAAAAATATGTAATTTAAGAAGCATTAAAAATAAATAAAAAATATATCACAGCGATTTTTCTATCATTTTCACCATGCTTACCTTCATACCTTCCCATCTCGATATTGCGCGCAAAGGACGCAGAGCTCGAAGTGTTCGGAAGGCCCGAAGAGCATACAAACCATTTCCTGAAGAAGATTCTGCCACGACACTTACAACGGATACCTAGGTAATAAAACGATAACATTGATATGAATAATAGCACAAGCATAATTTTATGTTTTATGTACAAAATTAGAACGGAAAATTAACATGAAACAATCAGATATAAAAACAAATCACCGGTTCCCCAGATTCATCTGCAAGATTAATTTTTAAGTAGAAATGTATAATTCGACAATCTTTGCGATCACTTCAATGATATTCATTCGTCTTCGTTTCTCTTTGCACTAAATTCGAGCATAAAACCACAATAGCTACGTTCCATCCAACCCAATCCTGAGAACATTCTCAACTTTGAACACTCAAAAGCATTTCCGCCCTATAATCATAAGATGTCAAATAGCTATTGGTATTCCTCTTTTTATTCGACGCCCTTATTCATGCAATTCTTATACTACCATTGGTAGCATTGTAAGTATCGAGTGATTATATATAAAAATGCTGTTCCGATATATGAGACTGTAGCTATCATAGCATTCACGAAAATAGAATAAGTTTTTGATTCAAAGTAGTCACGCCCGAGATATATGATAATGATGTCATATGGATCAAAACTGTAACTTTTCTGGATTTTTACAGTTGTGTGTAGCAAATCGAAAAATTCATGACATTATAATAAGAGTTTCAGGTAAGAACGGTAAATTACAGCGTTTATAACTGTCTGAGTTGATGAAATGTGAAAGGTCTGTACTTTTTGTTTTGTAGATTCTAAGTTGTGACTGATTTCTTCATCAATAGTTTTTGAAATTGGCCAGTTTTCTTCAGATTCAACTAGGTTTTCAGAACCCTTCCGCTAAAATTCTAAGTTTTTAAGTGTTGCTGGTGTAACCCCTCGTAAAAATTTGTCATCAGGATTGTCCATACCAGCACAATGTCCCACTGTGACGGATTATTATGGGAGACCATTTCGGTTACTCTATTGCAAACTAATGTTTTCCATTTGTTAGGATTACTGAAAAGTCCATCCTAAAGCGACTTGAGAGTCACTTCACATTACTGATTTTGTATGCTAGTATTCTAGTTATGGTTTCATATTTTGAGCTCCAATGGCCAGAAGTTTTCCTAAAATGCACAAAACGGTGTTTTATTCTTTTTCTAAAAATTCCAAAATGAGTTTGAATAGCAGGTGCTGTCTGAACAGATTGTGGATGGATTATTAGCCAAATTAGTCTCCAAATTAGTATTATCAGTATCATTAGTAGGATTTTTACTGGCGTAAAAATCCAACTTTTGCTATTACTTGCATGATAATATGACGATTGTAACAGAAATTTTGTGCGCTACGAAGGTATTTTGAAGTAAGCGCTCAAGAGTCACCAGAATAACAATAGTTAAGCTCTAAAAGTTAGTTACTGTGACAAAGTTTCAAAGTTTTCAAACGGCAACACCTATTTTTTTTATTGAAAAGTGTTCCTCTATCAATAAATAAATAACGTTGGAATGGTACTTGTAACATGAAAATCATCAGCTCTAGACAAATTGGGATGAAAAAAGAAAACAACTATGATATGCGCACCAGAGACATAAAGCTCAACAGATTCTTTTTAGAATTTTACGTTCTTTAGTTTTAGGCACCATCTACGGCATGCAAAGTATCACGTGGTTAAAATTGGTCAAGTAAAAAAAAATTATGAAACACAATTTTTTTTCTCCTGTTGCTTCTTTGCTACTAATGGTTATTTTCTCTTTTCTTAGTTTGTCTGTCACTAATGATGTTTGTGTCACAGGTACCAATCCAAAGCTTTTTTAATCATTTATTTAATTATTTATTTTTTGCTATGGAAAATATAATCAATAAAAAAACAATAGTGTTGCCTTTTAATAATTTTTAAATTTTGCCACAGAAACGATAATGGTTAAAATTTAACTGTTGATTTTCATATTATTCTTAAGTGCGTATCACAAAAATCTTAAACAAAAATTTTATGATAAGAACTTGGGTAGGTGTGAATAATTGAACAATGTGTTAGTTAAGTCTATTACATCGGATTTTTTTTATTATTATTATTTATAATCTTTTAGTATATGTTAAAGTATTATTCTTGTAGAAACTGTTTCTAATATATTCCTACCGTCTTCTTTCGAATCTACAAGTGGTTAATGGGGAGTTACTGTCCGAGGTCCGGGGTTATACCCCCGGACCTCGGTTGAGCAATGAACTTATCACCTATTCCTGTTGCAGTTTTCAATGATTTTAAGAGTTACATCTATTTTATGACAATGATTCGATTTAGAATACATAATTAACAAAGGATTTTATTAAGGACTAGCCGCCCTTGGCGACCAGTCGGTTCGCCAGTATTAATGCTCGCTAAAATTTTCATATAATATTTTATTTAGCTGTGTCTCATAACAGGTTTTTCATCAAAATATTTTTAAACCAAACAAATTTTGATAATCATATAATTCATTTAGAGTATTATTTAGTATTATTTTCTTCAGATGTTCTGTTCATTGTGCTATTCATCTTTCTCTTTCTATCCGAGCAATGATTGTCCCGGAATTGATATTTTACTTAAATGGTGGAGGGAAAGGTCTAAAATTCTACATTTTCATAGAATAATGAGATTCAAATTTTCATAAATGTAAACACACTAAACAATAAAGATAATTGGTTTTTAAGAGATGCGAAAGTTTAAAAAAAGCTCGGAAAATGCCGTGCACAGAGGAAATAATATTGATACACACACATCCTACTTTTCTTTTCTTTTTTTTTCTATCCTTTTTTTCTTCACTAATTTTGTTTCTACAAACCCTATTTTCACTTTGTTATTCTTTTTTTTCTTCCGTGCCGAAATTTTATTTTGAGCAGGCATAGATTAAATATTCATACAGACTAATAATAAAAGCAGCTATTTTGTTTCTTTTTTAAACATCCCGTTATCTATGAATGAAAACCAACTGACTTCGCGCATTTCTTTCTAAACAAATCATAATTTATTACTTCCTGCTATCTCACTCAGTTGGCGTGGGGGAAGGAAATGCAGATTTTTGGCGGGAAAGTTAGAAAAGTGTCGTTTTAACTATTTTCCTCGCAGTTTTTTCATTTTTTCTCTTCATAAGAACCATCCTCGTGTCTTAACGAAACTATTAAACAAAAAATTAGCCGAATCGGTCGAGCCGTTCTCCAGTTTTGCGCTTAGCAACGCATTTCGAGCTCCATTTTTATTATAATAGATAAAAGTTTGAATTTTCATTGACTTACGCATACGATAATGAAATCTAATGTTGTCCATAAACTGCTGAAGTAGATTACAAAGCCGTATGCCATCCATTTCAGAATGACCTCCAACACGAAGCAGGCCGTGAAGAATAAGTTGAAGTACCACAAAACAGTCATCAGGTCTGGTTTATCGGGAAGAAAAATGTCTTCGAAGCACTAGACAAGTACAAAAAAATACGAAAATTAGCAATTAAAATCTAAGTTCGTATAAGCCAAATCTTTTATTTGAAATTTTAAACATTTCGCTTACCAATATAACGCTGCTGCTGAATATGAGCACTAAAACTGTCCACTCAAAAGCCTTGTGATCAACAACTATAAGAACAAACTTTCTGCTTTGCATCCAGTATCTGTAAAATGGGCGGCCTTCCATATCAATGCATCTATGAAGAAAAAAAAATTTTTAAGGGAATCGGGCATTTCTACACTTTATTGATTTAAATTATGTTTTTAAAGTATTTTGGGGGTTTTAATTTTTTCTCTTAAAGATTTTGTTTTTGTTTTGGAAAATGCAAGTTTTGAGGTTCTATTTTCACCCCCCCCTTTTACTTCCAAACAAAAATTTCACTTCATTTCTTCATAAGCTGCTTTTGTGTAACATATGTAAGGGCATGTTATACATGCAAAATATTTAATTATGCGTAAACATCAAAAGAGTCGGATTCGATATACCATTAATAAAAGAATTTAAATTAGAAAAGAAAAAAAAAGAAATTTTCAAACCAAATGGTAATTAAAGTAATGGCTTTTAATTCAATTCAGATACTTTAACGCAAAACAAATTGAATCATTTTCATGACTAAGTAAAAATGAAAAGATTAAAAAAAAATTCTGAAGATTAACACTTTGAAATATAAACGACGATTGATTTTAATTTTAAAAAGTTCAAATACATGGTTTTTAAAAGTCGATATAAAAGTACAGAATTTAATTTTCTAAAAAATAAAGCAAGATAATAACAATCTTGAGGATACAGGTCTTTTAGAAAACTTGTGTTTTTCACCTACAGATTTTTTTTGACTCTACAAACCTTATTCTTAAAATAACATCATGATTTTCTGACATGTTAAAAATTGTATTTGAACATGAGTGGATGAATAAAAATTATGTTATGAACGATTGAAAATTTGAACAGATATATATATAGGGGAGGGCGTGAATTAATAGTAGGAATTGAAAAAAAATTGAGCATAATTTTCGTGACACCATCTGTTGGTTCAAAAACGTACTGTTCACGTATAAAATATTATAAATTTCCTTAATTTTTTTAATGAATTAGTGTTTGAAAAAAAAACTGTATTAACATCAAGTATCATGCACTACAAGTTTTTAAAAAAATTTGAACTTGAAGTTGGAGAATAAAAATATTTTATTGACGACTGCAAGTTTGAACAAGATATATAAATATATATAGCGAAGCGTGAAATAATAGTAAGAATTGAATAAAGTATCTTACCCATACATGCAAGTAGGGAAACAATCTGGTGGTTCTTTAACAAAATTTTCATCATCTTGCCCTTTCACGGGACTTGAATCTTTCGAATTATTTTGAGTCTCCTATTCTAACAAAAACAAGCAGAGATCAATCAGTACAGAAAAAGAATTCATATAAAGAAATTCTAAAAACATTTGCCATACCTCAGAATTCCCCCCCCCTTTTTTTCAAAGAATATCTAATTTAAAAATTTAATAAAAACGAACTAATCAATATTGTAATTCAAAAAATAATGTAATTTATCAACATTTAAAAAAATTATTCTTTCAATCTGGTATTACGTTTTTATTCTTTATTATCAATGCATTTAGAAAAAAAAGATTTGATCATTGGTAGCACATTAATGTCGATTTAATTTTCCCGTTATAGAATCCTTTTTATTTATTAAATTATAAGTACAACTACAATACCCATAGAACTGGTCTTATAAGGAAATAATCGAATATTAGCTTGTACTAAATCGAAAGAGAAAGAAAGAAAGAATAATATCAATATTGTTTCGTGTTTACACAGATATGAAATAGAAAAAACGGAAATTGAAAGAAGGAAAGAAAATTTTAACTGTCTACATTAAAATCTTAATTCCACTTAAGAAGATTTAATTATGAAACTTTTTGGCAAAGTGATTATTTTAGCATTTTTCTCAATGGATTATAAGAAGATTACAGAGATATAGCACAGTTAACAGTTTATACTAGAATAGAACTGATTTCACTTAAGAAAAGAATACATAAAGACTTCATTTTAACTAATAATCTGTTTAAGAACCACTATTATTAACAGAAAAATGTATTTCCTTGGTTAATTGTTATGAAAATGACATATTGTAATATTATTTCCTTTTTTCTTGACTTTAAGCCTTCATTAACTATCTTCTTTTTTTTTGACACCCCGTACAGTTCGAGTGTTAAATCGTAGCTGTTGAGGAAAATTGTCTGAAATTGATTACCATTTCATCGCCTGTAGAATTTGTGCGATTTTCTGACGTCTGCTTGTTTGAGGAAATGACTGTTCTAGTCGAGCTGAAACTGCTTAGCCGGCCAGGTGAATCTGAAAAATTGGAATCAGTGTAGGTTTATGTATCTCGATATCATCGCTGCATTTTGATAACCTGACTGGCAAAAACAAATCGATTTAATCAAGATGATTTTTCATTTTTTTTGTAAGAAATGCGGAATATTATATAAAAATAACTTTGAAGAATTTTGTTAAAAAAATATTGTCACTATGTTGTTTTTTTTAAAAATTTTAATCAAATTATTCCCAGTTCCATAGCTTATAATAAGAAATATGTTATATTAGATAATATATATTTGAACAATAAATTAAATACAGGATGTTCAGTGTATAATTTTTAGAGATTCAGATAGAACACTTCAAGAAGAGTATTTTGATATGCATCTGAAGTCCCCGAATCCAATTGTCCCCGTCGTAGTCCAATTAAGGTGTGAAGCTAGGGTCATGAAAACTTCAAGAAACTATAATAAAACCAAATGAAAATAAATGTTTATTGGAAACTTTCAATGCAATATATTTTCGTCATGTCAGCCATTTGAACAAATAAAATGGTGAAATTTGGAATCGAAGTTCTCAACTGTTTTCTGCAAAACATGTGTTCCAATTGCCTTGGCCTCGATTTCAGTTGCTGCTCTCAAATTATTCAATGTTGAGGGCTGTATGAGATACACTGTGTCTTTCAAATGTTACCATATAAAAAAAGTCGCATGGATTAAGATACGGAGAGGAAAGTAGCCATTCTCTACCCTTATTTGTTTCTTAATGGAATCCAACTCGATCAGTCTATCGTGAAATTCTTCAACTTAGAAGTTCCGAAACTGATATGAAGGCTAGCATTATCTTGAATAAACTTATCTTCTAATCGCTTATCTTGTATACTCCATGCAAGAATGGGATTTCATTATCATTCAAAAACTTTCTCTCCCTGCACATTAGGTTCTATTTCATTAGCACATTCACCGACGCAGTGCTGTTTCCTTAAATCTTTCGTACGCTCTTTTGATAATTGCTGTGGTGATTGCCAAATTTTTTCACCATACAGTGATACAATTGCAATTCATGATAAGTCAGCAGCCTGAAAACAGCTTCAATAAACTATTTTCTCATTTCAGAAAAGAAATTATTTTATGAATAACTCGCGACTCATTCTCATGTAACCTGCTTTCTTGCTTTATATACAGTTGCAGGAATTTGCATATTCACTTGCAAACACGCTTTTCCTCTCTTTGGTTGCCACGAATTGCATAATCATCTAAGAAAGCTTCCATTTTTGGCAATCATCTTGTGCATCGAAATTTAAAGTAAAAACTGTTGGATTCATAATTAACATCTTTCGTGTAATTAGACTATGGCGCTATATTTGTGGACCCAACATATTATATATCAAAATATTTGTCATAACGTGTTTTATCCGAATTTGAAAAATTAGGTGCTGCTTACCTGATGGAACACCCTGTAATTTTACTCACTTTGCAAGATAATTTTTTAAAAGAGAATGGTGCTTCATTGGTTAGTTAAAAAGATTGTTTCTTAATTGTTTCTACCTTTTCCTGCTTAAATTATGAATTATATAAATTTTATGCTCATTGACTTCGAAAGAAAGACAAAAATTGTTTAAAAAAGAAAATTCCGTAATCTTTAATCGTAGTTTAATACATAAATGAAGATTTTTATCAGCGCTATTAATAAAGGAAATTGAATTTGTGTGGTGCTGCTCTACTGGTCAGTGGGTTTGATACATAATTGCGAAATTAGACACATATGCATTAGAGGATGGAGCTGTGCATATTATAGTAATTTCTGTTTTTAAATTTTACTTAATTAAAAATCCACAGCGATAAACTATTTTAAAATTTAGAAAAACGGCTTTTAACTGATAACTGTTTAATGAAAGCGCAGTTTTTTACCAGAATTTTGAAGCTCTAAAAAGGATTTATGAATCATTTTCAGTAGCACATTTCATTTTTCTAATGAAATTAAAAAACTATTTTCATTGTGTCATTAAATATTTAACTGCATGAGTTTTATAAATCGTCAAAAACTAAGATGAGTAAATTCTGCTAACTACTTGAAAATTTACATGAGGAATCAGACAATTAAATTACCTCAAAAACAATATATTTTAAAATATATTACAGAGAAAGCTCTGTCTTTAATACCATTGTGATGTCATGGGATTCGATTACATAAGGTAGGAACATGTACCCAATGCCGGTATCTTGGCATAAGGATAGCGCGTCTTTACCATTATCTGGACGTTCTGATTTCGAGCATAGTTGTCTTTTCGTGTTCTGTCTATAAGATGTGTGAATGTGAACCTCCCCCCCCGTAAAAAGGTAGCAAAATTCGTTCTCTTGATTCCAGTTGGCGCTACTACAAAATAAGAGACGCTGATTTGGCTTAAATAGCCGACTACCTCAGCGAGCTCGTCCATAGCAAGTGCCATAAGAAACAACAACAACAACATGTACGAGAAAAATAGTCATTTTATGAAAGTAATACGGTCTCTTGTCTGCATACGAGCTTCTATATTGTTATACATATAGTTTATATCTTGTGAATTCACATTCCATTAAACTTGAACGGTGTATTTCATTTAGCAAGTTCTTTTCTTTTATTTAATTTGCTGGAAATGAACCTTATATAGCAATTTCCTTTGGGATAGATCCCATGCTCTATTGCGTAAGATATTTATCTTGACATGCTCAGTCACATCTAGAATTATTATTGATGGAATTTCAGACAACCCTGCAAAGCAATCAATCATCCGGGGAAAATCTTAAGCATACCTCTTGATTGCTGCAATGTGTCGTATATCCTTTGGGAAAGATCACTGACTCTTCTGGGAGAAGGCTGCCGAACTGAAATTCCAGGCTCCGTCCACCTTCTTTTCTGGAATAGAGGTGTGACAGAATGATCGAACGGTTCGTCGGATCCGACGTTATTTCGTCGAATGACTCCCCTGATGCGATTGAAACCTTTCCAGAATTTGGAGTTTGTACTTGTTTTCTCGTGATCTTCTCCTTTCTATGGATAAAAAAACGTAGACTTAATATAATGACATTCGTTTTCTTAAAAATATAGTAAATATAGTAATAAGAAAAAATCAATATTATAAGCATTATAAAATTCCAAATTAATATTTCGGAAACGATTAATAAAAGTAAAATACTAATAAACACAAATGTATTTAGAGAGCGCTTATGCTGCTACTAAAGTACAGATTAATAAAACCAAATTAGCAAGAATTCTAAGTTAATAAAAGTAAAAATGGGGGAAAAAAATAAGAATCCGACCAGAAGACTTTCTAAAGGGTCACTCTCAGGCAGGGATTCAAACAAATTCCTGTCTGAGGGTGACCCTTCAGAAAGTCTTCAGATCGAATTTTTATTTTCCCTCCTTTTTACTTTTATTAAATTGGTATTTTTACTCATTTAGTTAAACATAGTAATAATATGTTTTAATTTCAAATTTTCATATGAGCAATTGAGTTTTTGGGTACTTTTGCACATGAAGGATTTTTTTTATTTTGTCATATTAGATTGAAAAAAATTTTAAAAATCGGAAGAAATTATCAGAAACAAAAATTTTTAATGTGATAACCTATAATGAAGAATTATAAGAATGAGGGGTGTAAATTTAAAGATACTATTAGGCAAATTATTCTGAGATTTTTAGGTGCATATAAGATAAATGATTTTTATTGCTATACTAGCCGCCTTTGGCGACCAGTCGGTTCGCCAATATTAATGCCGACTAAAGGGTTAAATCATTTTTATATAACTTGGTCTCAAAATAAGTTTTTCAGCAAAATATTTTTAAGCTTCAAATTTCGATAGTCATATAATTCACTTATACTATTATGTAGGCCTTAAGCAGTCCTATCTATGAAGTCCGCATCTCTCTCTGATTTTCTATCAGTGCACGTAAAATTCACTTTTAAATTCAATTGAAAATGATGAAACTTCAATTAATATAAAGACCTCTTTACTCAATCTAAGCATGTCTTTAAATAAAACTAAGAACTGAAAGTAGAATAGTCCGACATTGAAGTTTCATGCTCAATACAGAAATTGAAACATTATAAATTTTTTTTAATAATTTATAAGATCACAAGGAATTATTCAGCAAAAACTTCACAGGTTAATTGAAAACTTTAATTTTATTTTTAGATGTATATAAATGCTCTCAATAATATTTTTTTAGGTTTATAAATATATTTCAAAAAATTATGGTTTAAATTCCTTTGGTCTTATAGATTCATATTTGTAAAATATTCTTATTATTTAAACTTCTAAATAAATAAATAAGCAATTCTATCTTCTTCAAATCTGGATGATTTATTCAGTTTTGAATATTTCAAGTTTAGAACAATCATCATTATCATAATCCAGACCAATTATTCTAGAGTAACTCTGATTGGCTTCTTTGATATCTTGATAAAGTTATCTAAAATCGCCAGTTTATATCGAATAGTTATATTGAAATTTTCATAGATCAATCAGCTTTGATGATTGATTTAGTTGATTGGAATGCCACTTTTTTATTTAAGGACTTATTGTCTCAAGAATATTTTGTTAAATATGATTCACAGAGCAGATTATGTATGTAAAAATTTAATTCATCAGCATCTTTTCCCTAAATCTATAATTATATATTTCACTTGGACCAATTGCTAAGAGATTTATGTCTCTCCTCCAAAAATTAAGAAATTAGATGTTGGGCAGAAGGTATTACAGAAGATGCCTTGTAGATGTTAAGCCATATTTGCCTTAAATAAAACTGTTTAGTTGAATTATCAATATATGTATTATAAATTATCATAGAAAACATTTCCATGCATTTATTTTCCATTAAAAAACCTCGTTTCATATTTGTTTCGTTTTATGCAGGCATGTGCCGAAAATGTTATTTTTATATGTTTAATTTGGAATGATAGTTGATTTATTTATTTTTTTCGTGAGAGAACATGATATTGTTTTGGTAGAAAGTTTTGATGTCTTCGAAATATGCGTTTAAAAATAGTTTTATATGCTTTTACAAATTTTGCATTGTTAATTATTACGTATGCTTGTTTGAAAGAAGATGTGTTTTCAAATAGCTGACCTATTTTTATCAGAACAGCTTTAATATTACATTACTTCGTTGAAAGCAGATGCGTTTTTATTTCGCATAATTCATTAAAATGTGGAGATAAATTACAATCACGAAGGCGAATTCTTTGATTTGCACAAAATATCTTCTTCACATAAAGTAAAAGTAACAATTCAAAACATGTCTTATTGTTTAAAAAATTAAAAAAAAGAATGCAAAAATATTGTTCGTCGTTTCTTTGAAATAACGTCATTTTCAAAGTTAGTTTAAAATTTCTTGCTTTTAAATAATTAATCTCGCTCTCAGAAGATTATCGTTTGGTGCTTTACTAAAAATTCTTTTTCAGTTTTAACTGTCGCAATTTTGTAATATATTTTTCTTTGTATTTTTATTTACTTTAATTCTTTAATGGAATTATTAATTTTGATATTGCAAACGATCAAGAAAAATTTTCTCTTGCATTTACGGTTTAAAAAATATCACATTTCCTATTTGTTTCATTTCATATAATCACGTGATGAAAATTGTATTTTTCTGTTTTATTTTTGGTAGAAATTAACTTTTTTTTAAATCAGAACTTCTGAAAATATGATGGCAACATTTTATTAAAAACTGATTTTTTTTGAGATCCACGAGAAGATAAAATTTTATTATTATTATTATTATTATTTTGCGGAATAATTTGTTGAAAAAAAACGATTAAATTAAATGTTTAGAAATTCACTAAAAATAGAGTTTAAATTCGTAGGTCAAAACATTAGTATCATTGAAAAGCTAATTTTTTGAGCTTTAACGTGATGCAAAAATTTTTGTGCTGTATTATTTTCAGAAGTTATAGCGAAAAAAACGTTAAAATTTGGCATATTTTTTTAATTAATTAAAATTTTAATTAAAAATTCCAAAAAAGGGCTCCGAGGTGCACATTCTCGGCACCCAAGGTATACATATACCAAATTTGGTAGCTGTCGGTTGAACGGTCTGGCCTGTACATCGCCAATACACACACACACATTGTGCTTTATTATAAGTTATAATAATAATAATAATAAAATAACAATAAAGATATGTCAATGAGAAAACAATTTTTCATGCGATTCAATGGAGATTTAACAAATAATATGTGTGAGTTCAAGCCAAATTTAAGATATAGAAAGTTTTGATATATTTCTCTTAGCATTATTTCTGAATAATAACATAAAGCCGGTTCAATAATCTCAAAAAATGGCTAAAACGCTTGTGAAAATGTAAAAAAAAATTAGTGAAATATTTTTTTAAATTTTTACAAAACTTCCGTGTCATCATAAGTCGTTTACTGCAGAATTATTTTTGTACATTCTTTGATAAGATTATAAAAGCAAACTGTATTATCATTTTTATTATTATTCAATTGCTGCTATTAGTTCACACTCTTCCTATATATATCTGGTTCAAATTTTCAATCGTTAATAAAATGCTTTTTATTCATTCACTCAAGTTCAAATGCCTTTTTTAAACTTTTAGAGGATGGTAATTGATGTTAATGCAGTTTTTTTCAAATATTAATTAATTAAAAATAAAATTAAGGAAATTTATAATATTTTATACAGTTCAGTTTTGAACCAACTGATGGCGCTCCTAAAATTTAGCACAGTTTTTTTTATTTCTGTTATTAGTTCACATTTTCTTTCTATATGTATATCTTGTTCAAATTTTCAATCGCTAATAAAATACTTTTTATTCATCCAATCAAGTTCAAATACATTTTTTTAAAACTTGTGGATGACACATGATGATAGTACGGCTTTTTTCAAAAATTAATTGATTAATTAAATTTAATTAATTTTTAATACTTTAAATAGAGTTGTATCAGATTGTAATGAAAAATGAAATCAACATTCAGTATCTATATCGATAACATGCTAGAATTCCCGTATTTTTCACGTTAAGAATGCAAATTCGATTCTTGTGAAAGATTGATAATTTTTTGATAAACTGTTAATATTAATTGTAATTACATAGCAAAAAATAACTAAAATAAAATGTTTCTTTGTTGACCTAAATAAAGTAGGAATCAACTTTATTTTTTTTATATTACTTGTTATTTTAATTTGTTATGTTGCAAAACTCACCTTTTGAAGCTCTTGCGTGTTGAAGGAGTTCAGAAGCATGGCCAAGAATAAATTTAGAACGAGAAAATTGCCCATGGTGAGGGCGACCAGAAAGAGAACGATGCACACGTGGTACTTTTCTCCAGAAACCCGCATACAATCCCAAAGGGGCTGCACCCACTCTCCGCATAAAATGCGGAACATCATCAACAGAGAGTGCCAGAAGTCCGTGAAGTTCCACCTAGGAAAATATTAAGTACTCTATAGCACCTCTTTGGTTGAATTGAGTGAATATTTTTAAATTGCTGAGAACTACCCATTTTGGCTAT
Source organism: Argiope argentata (assembly GCA_026289955.1). Lineage (NCBI taxonomy): Eukaryota > Metazoa > Arthropoda > Arachnida > Araneae > Araneidae > Argiope > Argiope argentata. The sequence continues at coordinate 574,368 of JAOUZG010008838.1, read as the reverse complement.
CAACTAGTTCGCTGGTTTTTTGTGCTATAATTTCCGTTTAAATCGTTTGAAAATAAGTTTGTATTTATGATTCCTTTAAATTCCCAGACATTAAAGCCGAGTTATTTCAGTTTTCCTACAACGTGACTCTCATTATGCGCTTCTATAAAAATATACCATTCATACTTTTCTAATAGGGACTTATATCATGACAGCATAACACTATTAAAAACATAAGTGCCCGACTGTCTACATCTAAATTTTGCGATTTTTTAACTGTAGTAGTTGTTGTTTTCGTATCTTTAACTATGCAGATGTTAAACATAATTCTTCATCTTGACCGATTTTGAAATGAAATAACAGGTATGATGCCATAGTTCTACGTCAATCTTTTAAAAATGCATCTGCTGTCAAAAAAGCATACGTAATAATAAAGCCATAATGGTAAGTGCAGGTCAACCTTTTAAAAATGCAACTGCTTTCTAAGATGCATACATAATAATAATGCAACACTGGTAAAATGAAGCAAAAAATATGTGCATTTAAAAAATGTTGATGAATATCGCCATTTATACTTTATGCATTGCATACGCGATTTCAAGCTTTGAATATTCATTGCCTTCAATTAATCAAAAATCCCTAACAGCAACATCATGTTCTCACATGATAATAAACGTATAACTGCAAGTAGAACAATTTGCTTGAGATATCTTGAACGAAAATAATGGAGCAAGATTCTTAAGCTATAAATATTGTTGATCAGTTCGATCCTTAAAAGTAACTTTTAACCGTAAGCGGAAAATCCCATTATTAGAAAAATTTAAATACCTGGGCACAGGATCTGGGGCGAAATTTTCGGGCGTATAAACGTCGCTGAACAGCTGCACTCCTAAAATAGCGAATATGTAGACGATGACTGCCAGAACGAGCGTCATGTTTCCCACTGCTCCCAGAGTGCTTGCAATGATCGTGAGAAGCAGCCTCATCGTCGTCCAGGCCTGGGCAAGTTTCACTACCCGAAGCTACACAGAATTGCATAAATGTAAGTACAGGTTTTTATCTTTACTTATTTATTATAAAAACAGAATATATAATATATATAATAATAGTAGGGTGTATAATTATATAACACGCTGAAAAAAGAAAACGAGTTATGTAAATGAGTATATTACATTGAAGTTTGAGAGAATTTAATAAATATCTCATCCGAGCTAGAAAGAACAATGAGCCAGGAAAAATGTCCTTCGTAATATTTTTGCATTTATTTAACTCTGAAGAAATTTCTTTTAACACTTTGACTGCCATGGCTATCATATGTGATAGCCATTGATGTTTCCATTGGGAGACTGGCTATCATATCTGATAGTCATGATGTTTCAACACTTTAGGCCTTGGTTATCAAAAACGATATCAGATACAGGAAAATCGTATAGGAGTTTGATTGTTGCCCCCCCCCCCCTACGATGTGTTAGGTTTACGTGGTTTGGGCAAATTGATATATGTGCCGATTCTATGAGTTAAGTTTTATGGAAAATGAAATATTTTTAACATGCAACAAAGAAAGATGTATATATAGAGAGAGTGATAAATATATATGCAGTATGTGATAATAAATACATATATTTACAGTTTGAGAAAATAAAAAATATTTAAATACAGTATATTATTTCCTTTATTTTGGAATAAAGTTACCTTCAGTGTTTGGCATTGAAGTAATTACGACACAATTGAGGCTGGTCAGGACAATTGTCACAGTATGTGGAAGTTAGCTTTGCTTTTTTTTTCTGGCCAGTTCACGACCCTCTGTCTTAGAAAATTTGATATAGCATATATGAAATTTACGTCGCAACTTTTTACTATTTTCATGGACCCTATCTATCAAGTGGTGCGTTTTTTTACTTTTTTGAGCATCAAAATCAGGATCTATATCCATACCAATCAGCTGAAAAAACTAACTCTCCCTAAACTTACGAATTCTCATTTTTGAGTTCATTACATGAAAACAACCCATGCATGGGTTTCGATATGCAAACCATGCGTTAGCTACTGCAATTCCTAACAATTCTAATCCTAGTTTTCTCTACCATTTATCATCTTTTCTTAGAGTTGTGGCATAAGCACCCATCTAATCTCTCATTGAAGAATTCGCACTAACTTTCGTGGGGGTGCTTTGGCTATCATTTTTGGTAATCAGGATGAAAATTTCCCCTATGTTGCAAAATGAGTCAGACGGGAAAATATGGCTTTTATATGTAGTTTTATGTTGAAAAAAATGCAAATTACATAAAAAATGACCCCGTGGTGAGCATTTGCAATTTTTACTTGGCAGTCAAAATGTTAAATAAATGAAACTTTCTGTTTAGGAGACTTAACGATACTTTCCCATTAGCTGGGCGTGAGCGAAGAATTGCCAAATAATCTAGAATTCCGCCAAATTTTTTACAGCGATTTTAAAGCGAAAAGCGGCCAAATAATGCAAAATTCCGCCAAATTTCATAGGTGGTTTTGCGCTTGCGACCGGCGACCGTCTAACTGAAAAGTATCGATTTAAAAATACAATGGAATAGAGTGAGGAATTAAAAATGCAATATTTAAAATTATAGTAGTAAAAAACTGGTATACCAAATACTCTAATAGGCATCATTAGAAATAAAATCAAAATGGAGTGTTCATTAATTTCATAATTTCAAAAAGTATATGCTTATACAATTATGAAAATTATTAAAAATAAATTAAAGTATTAATAAAAAAACTATTGACAAATTTAACTTGTTCGGATCGCACACGCAAATGTTTTTTGAAATTTACAATAAATAACTAAACTTCAAATAATCGAGACTATTGCAGGAATTAACTGCAATAAATTATTTAGTTAGATTTAAGATTTTATTGCAAATTAAATTCATCTTGCTATTTCTGTATCTTGGCTTTTCTTGTAGTATCATTCTTTAAATCAGGTCGTAACAAATTCGCTTGCACAATGCAAAATAATTATTTACAAATATTATTCACTTTCCTACCTGAGGAATGTTTTTCTATTATTTTCGGTTTGTCTTTTTCAGCTTCCAAATATAAAATTCGTAAGGTCTGTTATTTTGAGAATCATGACAGCAAAGATACCACTGAAAATGTTTCAATGTTTTGATTTCCGATCAAAAGGTGCATAGTTATGACATTCCAAATTCCGCCAGAATGCACATGGATTTAAAGCATAAAAACTGAATGACTAGAACGCCTCAACAGAAACATAGGCGGGAACTATAGTTGAGTCGCAAGAGTAGTCACCGGCTACGGTACAACCCTTCTGGAAGGAAGTACGTTCCGTCTTCGATGGGAGAAGCTTAACCCCCACCTATTTGTGTACCCTCCAAGGCGGCGAGATCAAAACACCATACTGGAAGTATTTCATCCTCATTTTGATGTCCCCCCTAATGGATCAAAAAGAGCATATGCGTTTATATTTAAAATGGATAAACAAACCCTAATAACATTTCTAATATCTCGGGCAATTGTTCTACATGAGATATTTTTAATATAGTCAAAATTGTGATAGCTCTCTTAAATATAAGTAACAAAACAGCAGTGTAGCAGTTACCAATCTGAAAGTTCGAAGGACAGACAGCCCTCCAACTGTCTCGAAACTCAGGTCTGCTAGACTGACCACTACAACCACCAAATCGAAGATATTCCAGTTGCTGCGGAAATATTCTCGACCCAGGGCCACCACTTTTACTACAGCTTCTAGACAGAAGATGACTGTGAACACCTAAGAGCGGAAACAAACAACTTTATTTTAAAAAAATATATTAAAAAAATGTAAGGTACAATACATTTTGAGAATGTGTATATACTATGCAGAAAAAACGACTACACCCACAATGGTATTTATAAAAACTTATGCTTAGTTAGTGGGAGACCGCCTTCAGCTATCGTTAAATGCAATGTTGGATTTGCTAAAAAATATTAAAATAAAGGAAAAATTTCATAAATCATAAGTCGAATACATACCAGATTTCCAAGTTTTAAAATTCTTTCCGTCTTTGCGGACATTCCATAATGTTCTATGGAAAGAAAAGCTGTGTTTAGAAGGATGCAGACAGTAATCATCATGTCGAAAAGTGGGTCGTTCACAATAACTGCTAAATAATGCCTGAGTTGCATGAAACCTCGAAGACTGGCTCGAAATAGACTTTGACAGCGACGATAGAAATAACCTGTAATGTATTATGCATTAAATTAAAGAAATCATTTATCAAATAATGGATCAAAGAATAACATACGTCTAACTAAAATTTCAGAAAATTGAGGGATTAAAATATGGAAGACAGAAATATATAATGTGTTGATATTTTTAGATGTAAAATCAGCATGATGGAAAATTTCTGCAAAAAATTACATAAGATTGTCCATAAAATTGCTTCATTTTTTGTCCATAAATTTTAATAATTTATGGTTTTATATTTATTGATTTAGATAATTTTATTTGCAAACTTCTATGACACACACATGTAAAAGCTCAGGATTTAGTTCGAAAACTATTTTTATTACGTTGAATAAAAGATGTGCCTGTTCTTTTCGATCTTAAAAAGATTTGGGAATAGGGGAGGAGCAGTATTAATATAATTAATGTTGTGTAAGTTCCAATTGAACAGGGAACACTATGGCAGTTTCTCAAGAATTCGAAAAGTGTTTTAAGACAGATGGAAGAATTGGCAAAAGATTTATTAAAAGAAAAAAAAAGTAATTTTAGTGAAAAAGGAATTAAAAGAAATTTAATGGTAAAGAAATTCAAAATGTAAGACAACATTTTTGTTAACTTCTAATTAACTGAATACTTTATTGACTTTTATTTAGTGAAAAATAGACAGTGTTCTTTTTCATGCTGTATATTGTTACGAAAATTCTCACGAGAACGATGCGAAGATGCTGACTTTATTGTCTAGGGAAACGTTATCAAATATACGCAACAAAGCTACAAATTCACATCGAATTAACTGCATTTAATCCTCTAATTTCTCTTAACAGCACAGCTACAGAACGCACGCCAAAAAGAAAAGACGCTCTCTCAAGCTTAGCCAATTGGCGTAGCTCGTTCTTTGAACTCATCTAATTCTCCACCTTAAGACACGCCTTTAAATATGTAACACGGAAACGACTGGTTCGTTCCGGACAAGTCTGGAAATTTCTCCTACCTTCCCTAAGAACAATTCTTTATTTCTCAGTTTCAACTACACATTTTAGCGTGTAGTAAAAACCGTTCTCATTATGTCGCCAACACACATACATTGCCAAATTAGTCAAATATGGCGATTTTCTGTTGTAAATTCTCTTAGAACGGTCTTCCATTATAATTAATTTTATACAATTAAACTATTTACATCTAATTTACACAAAAATTCATAAATATTTACATCTAATTTACACAAAAATTTATAAATATTTACATCTAATTTACACAAAAATTTATAAATATTTACATCTAATTTACACAAAATTCATAACAATATAATAAATGCTCCACATTTGATTGAAAACAAATTATACTTCATTACAAAAATACATAGTCATTTTTTTTGTATTATGGTGAAGTGATTGTAAGATGTTAGGAATTTTTTTTAACATCAAAATTGAAAAAAAAAATTAATTTCTATCCAGTATCAAAGTTTTATAATTTATGGCGTCTTAAACAGAAATGATTTACGAAAGAGAATTATATAGAAGAAATGTTTATGAAATTTAACAAGAAATGCCTGCCTTCTAAACGTGCTTAAAAGTTCATCCCGTGATTTTTCATTTTGCTTCTGTAGAAATACTACATTGAAAATCTAAAACATCAGAATTATGTTGACACAGAAATAAGTCCCAAATAAAAATGGAAAAATTGCAAAATTACCACAATGAATACTCCTCCAAGTTACAGCAAGACTTAGATCACTTGGTGGGCTTCTGAGATTCTCTTCAAATGCTTGAACCTAAGCAAATCATGTCTATAAGTCCTTTTCATTGTACAATTGTTTATACTGATCATTAAAATTACACAAAACATATTTCTATGATGGATGTACTTTTATCTCAGCTATTCCTTTTGATTTTATCTTTGCAATTACTTGCACTCATTTTATTATTTCATTCCATAAAACCTTAAACAGCTTTGTAAAATTTAATATAAAGATATGATTGCTATATTCATCATAAGGTTATTTGAACTATATTTCTGGTTTTATATGGTGATATTTTAACTAACTTTTAACTAACCATTTTTTCACTAATCACAAAACCATTTATGAACTGGAAATATGCAATTTGTTATGTTTAAAACAGTTCTGGAAGACAAAAGTAAATTCCATATCATCTAAGTTGATGCTTACTAATTCTCTTTGATTCCGAATTAAAAATAATGCCATAGATCATATTAAAGAGATCATAGATAGTGACTTTATTAATATTGGATAATTTATCTATTACCGCAAACAAAGTATATAACATGGTCTGTATTTCTACATTTAAATTCGAAAGAAATAAAACATATGCAGCTTCTGACATTTTCTAATGTCAGCAGATTTTACACAATGCTGTCAATAAATAATTCGGCTTATTTTTTTTTAATATTTATTCAAGCTATTAATTTTTAACAAACAAATATTTAAAAAAGTTTAAATTAAGGGGAGGAGGGTAGTAAGCACAGAAATTTTTATTTATTTAAATGTTGCATATTAAAAGAGCTGAAGCTAGGGATTGAAAATCGATTTTCAACCTCTAATTTCTAAGGAATTGCAACTATCAATTTTTTAAACAATAGTTTTTACACTTAAAGAACAGAATGAATGAATGTCTCGATTTACAATAAGTGATCATGTTACTCAAAAATTCCTATTTTGACATCGCTTATAAAAATTACTTAAAATTTTTTAATGACATTTAGAAAACAAATTTAAAAGCCTTTATACTTAGATAATTTGAAAAAATAATATTTGGAATCATGTTTTGGGCATGATAAACTTTCAATCTAACATTCTATAGCCAGTTTATATATTGTGATTGAAACACAATACATTTATTTTTAAGCGTTGAAATTTCTTCTGAGAGATAAATTCGATTTTGATTTTTCCCTATGTGATAAATAAGTCTTTCGTATAAATCCTATAGCTTAAAAAGTTGGCACACCAGTATTATTACTCGATCCTTTTAACAAATTTGTGCACTTAGCCAATCAGGAATTCCCGATTCACCCTGACCAACATTCGGCCTATCCAATTAAATTACAGTCAGTAATCTCTTGGGTCTCATTTGTAGAATTGAGTTTCTATGTCTGAAAGCAGGAATCTCTTTTCTGTGTGTCATTGTCGACTGTCTTTTTTTAACATTCCTTTACACCCTTTTCTCATTTTCACTCGGTGATTAGCAATGTGCAGGGAATCAGAAATAGAGTTTTGGACTGTTTTTATTGCGGGTTCGGGAAGAACACTTAATCAAAAAATAAAAAAAGAGCAAAACAGTCAGAAAGCATAACCATGACCTTCAAACAAATACTGTTTTTTCTTAATAATTGCCGTTTTCACTTATTACAAGATCTGATTGATTATAATAATCCAGATTTGGATGGGTTTTTCATTAAAAGTCATTTCACGAAATTGTTTCAATCGCTTTTTACTTTTGACAAGAAAGTTTGTGTTTCTCCTTGGAATATAGGCGTTAACTTGATTAATCGTCATCCTAATATAATCCATTTTCTAGTAAGTAATAAAATAATTCGATTTCACATGGCTGATATCCTTTTAGTTATATTTGTATGTTTCTTTTAGCATTAAAATAAAATATATATATTTTCTCAAATTCGAAGTACGAAGAAAGAGTTAGAGTCGTCAAAAAAATTGAATTCTAAACTTTGACACATTTTTACATTTTAGACTTGCCTGATTTCAAAAATAACATTTTTGATGTTGTATTTGTCTATCTGAGACAAAAATAACTCAAAATTGCCTTGAGTTAAAATCATAAACTTGGCAAATGGGTTTTATATTAAATTTGTAGATGTCTGTCACATTCTGAGCAAATTTCATTCTCTCTCTCGAGCTATCTGAATATAAATTAATACATTAACTACAAAACGTACAAAGTTCTATGGATTTAGAATAAATAGGGGTAAGATAAAATTTGGATTTCGAGTTACATTTGATATATAAAATATAGATTCTTATGAAATTTCATTTACAAAATCTGTCAAAAGGATGCAATCTGTTTATTTATACTTTCTCATGCATGTAACTCAATAACTCAACTCAGTGAAATTTTACATGTGATCTTGCAATTACGAACACAGTTCTATGAAAACTGCTAGTTCCAGTCAGCCGAGAAAAGAAGTCCGAAATACTTATTCTCACAACATATTAAGTTAAAATCCTAAATTTACACCAACAATCGATATTTCGTAAATATTGAATTTTTATTGATCAATTGGCATTGAAAATCGATATTTAATATTGCCAATGTCATGCAAAACTTAATCGGAGAGTATGCGAGAAAGTTTCAGGAATACTATCCCCAATGGTTTCATAGAATCATTGTAGAAGGAATGGGATGTATAATCTTAATTTATTGCAATTTCGTTTTGTCTTATATTTACGGTATGTGGCTTTGATGATTATTTATAGAGTATTCTTCGACAAATTTCTCATTGGTTCGTTTAGAAGATAATCCTAATTAAAGACTTTAAAAATTTTATAAAATAATTCATAGATTTAATTTAGTTTCATTGACTTTCAAATTAGTTTAGTTCAATTAATTTTCAGTTTTTAAAAATTTTGAGTTGTTTTGAAACATACGTCGTAATTTAGAACTATGATCAGATGATGAGAACGATGTGACCTTGACACTCTTTTCCAAGCTTCCGTCTGATACCAATGAGCGGACAATTATCCTTACGGAAATATTTAATGTGCACCAGTACCAACACACTTCGATGAAACTCAGGGAATCGAATTTCGAATTTGAGATCCTTCGTCTCCGAAGCTCCTACGTCATCACTTTCACTAGAGGCCTGAAGTGATGTTTAATTTTTTTTTAGAATTATTCAATTTCTACTATAAGTTCACACTCTCCCTATATATATCTTGTTCAAATTTTCAATCGTTTGTAAAATACTTTTGATTCATCCACTCAAATCCATATAAATTTTTTTTATTTGTAGTGGAGGACACTAGATGTTAAAGTAGTTTTTTTTAATTCATTAATTTGGTAACATTTTTATTAATTAAAAACTAACTTTCCTACCAAAAATCTTCATTTCCCACCACCAGTGAGTTAGACTTCAGTTCGTCCCCCCACACACTTTATTGAAGTGTGTGTGTGTGTATTACTCAGTTGTTTCCGACCGATTATTTCAAATGATTCTGTTTATTTTCTTAGTATTTGATGCATTTAAATGTAAACATTGTAAACACATTAAAGGCGTTAGTCGTAGTACTACGGTTATAACACGTTACCTAGCATATTTTCGTTTAGATACTCCCCTTTAATGTGTAATTAATAGATTTTTGTATTCATTTTGAAGTACTTGGGAATTAAAATAAAACAGAATACAATGAATTAAAAATTTCTAATATGTATTGCGTTACCCCGGCTGGAGTAAAAAATGCACGCATTTACGTTGCCCCATCTGGCGTTGGAAATTCACTCATGCATAGTGTATTCTATCTTATTTTCAACGGATACGGACATGATTTTGTTTTGGCCAGGCATATTTTTTTAGTAAATTATTTATATTAATTGTAATTATTCAATAAAAAGTAACTAAAATATTTTTTCTTTGTTGATCTAAGTAAGAATTGTTTTTGTTAAAATTATATTACTTATTTGATGATTGATTTTATTTACTTCCAGGCTTTTCAGTCATTAATTATTTTAGGGGTAAATAGTATGGTAATTGTTGTCCATATAGAAAGGAGCTGGAATTGGAAAAAAAATTTAATACTCTACATAAATATATCCCCAAATTATTCTCAACGTACTGTGTTCTTGGGTAGCCTGGTGGCGTGATTTCTCATCACACGTCCCACAATGGGAAGCTGACCTCCTGCACTGATGACAATGTCCGGAGTCTCTCCCAAAGAAGAGGGATGCGCTCTTCTAGGACTTCGAGTCTGCTGACCTTCTTCGTCCTCTTCTTCCTCGAAAAGGGTCTCACCTGGTATGACTACGCGATCTAATGAGAAATATAGTACAATGAGACAATACTTATCTATCTGTGACAGCAATTTGTAATATCCATTTAATAAGGTACAAATTCACTTATTGGTCTAAAACAATATACGTTAAATTATTTAGACAATTACCATTCAAAGCAGAAATATTTTGAAGTTAAGTTCATATGAATGGAACATGATTCTACATGGAACATGATTCTACTATCCTTAAAGATAATTGATGTCTCTGAGAAATAATTTGATATTCCAGTAACAGATATTTTGTTTTATAAAATTTAGTAAATTTACTGGACTTATAATTAAAACTAATTAACTTTATATTAGTTAAGAAATTGAATTTAGGTTTTATTGATGTAGTATACTATTTTATTTCAATAGCAGACATTCTATTTTATAAGGTTTAGGTTTTATTTGAGTAATATAACTTTGTACACTAATAGAAGATATTTTGCTATATAAAATTTAATAAATTAAATTAAAAGAGAGAGTGCCTCGAAATACCTGTTGCAACATTTATCGACATTGCGTTGGTTTGCAGCTTTCTATTTATTGACAGCTTATGTTTTCATTGATTTTTATTAAAGTAAAATAAATAAGAAATAAAATGGTTCATAATATCTCCACATAATATATTATTACAAATATATAAAACTGAATCCATACTTTATTAGTAACATGATTGGAAACAGAAGTTTATAGAGATGTTTAATGAATGCTAAGTCAAAGATTTCTAATCCTTACACCAAATTTGGAGAATTTGGAAATAAAATTAAAAGGTTTGGTCAAAAAGAATTTCTATCTTTATTAAGAACTGAGATCTAAAGATTCTTCTGGGAAAAGAAGATGTTTTTAGGTTGCTACAAAAGGAAGACGATTGTTGTATAAAAGTATATGATCGACCACTTTAACTTATCTACAGCGAAGACTGAACATTTGGAAACCATTTTAATTTTGCTTTATGGTATACTTTCTGTTCTTTTTAAACGTACAAACTTTTTCAAATGCATTTATTACATTTATTAACTATAAAAAATAAAATTATAAAAAATTATTTTAAAATTCATTTTATAATAAAAATTAAAATTTATGAAAAATTTACTGCGCAAATCAGGAATTGAAAAAAAACATTGATACAATTTTGAAAAAATAATAAATAAATTGAAAAAAAACAAGATTAAAAAAAATTAAAAACTAGCTTTTATTTCAGTTGATCTTATCGAAAAAAAAATTGGTGACTGATTCCAAATGTATATATATTCGGGTCGATTTATGACTATTATGAGTGTATTAACAGACTAATTATTTCGTAAAAATATTAAATAAACAGCGATTCAAATCATAATTTCTATTTAAGGATAATTTACAAATGTCTTATTTAAAATTTAAATACAATAATGTCCGTGCAATTCATTAACTATCAAATATATTGTTTTTATAAAAATTTCATGATAATTATAAATGATTTGGGAGGAAAATAAGAATAAAAAATATCAAAAGCTAACTTCTATTTCAATTGATCTTATCGAGAAAAATTGGTGACTATTCCAAATGTATATATATTTGGGTCTCTTTATGACTATTATGAGTGTATTAACAGACTCTAATTACTTCGAATAAATATTAAATAAACAGTGATTCAAATCATAATTTCTTTTTAAGGATGATTTACAAATGTTTTATTTAAAATTTAAATACAATAATGTTTATGTAATTCCTTAACTATCAAATATATTGTTTTTATGAAAATTTCATGATACTTTCTTTGAAGATTTTCATTGATTTTTCAAACTAACACGATCATTCTATTTCTAATTTTTTTTCCATATACTTCAGGAAAAAATTCACAAACAACAGCATTTTAATTCAACGAAATTTGATAAATAATACTACTCAAGGCTTTCCATTTCTGTGTTTACTAGATTAATTGAATACATACTCCATTAAAGCAAGATTTCGGGAAATATAGCTTTAATGGAGTACTCAGTATAAATGTCGATTTGAAATGATTAATTAAATGTTCAACTGTTCCCTTTTGCTTTAAAAAAATTAACATATCTTAAAAGTCAAATTAAACTATTTTTTAAATGTTTTATTCTAGTTTAGATATTTCAACTGTTGTTTAAAAATCAGACTCACTTCTGAAATGGTTTCGCGGCGCGCTCACGCAGTCGCTCCTGGGTACGGGAATCCTGGGTGGGGCAGCCCTGGCCGGGGCGGGAAGGCCTGCGCCCCTCCTGGGACTACACCACCTCTGGGGCTGGCGCGATCGCCTGCTGAAAGTGGGCCGAAACATCCTGGTCTGCGCTTTCAAGGCAATTAGGGTGGAGTACAGCCGGGATGGGAAGCTCACTCTCAGCCGTTTTATCTTGTCCTGTTCCTGCAGAGAAACAATCTACTGTGAAATGGATGCATTTCTTAAAATTTACCTAATTCTATTGGCATGAAAAATTTATTTACTCGTGTTTTCTTAAGAAAATATATCCGAACTTTCCGTCTAAAACATCGTACTGTTTAAGTTATGATTTATCTAACACTTTTGTATTACTTTAAACATATATTCTAAATAATATAGTTGTTGTTGTGACTAATGGCACTTGCCATGGACAAGCCCCGCTGATACATCAGCAGATTTTAAGCCGGAGATATGCGTCCCTTGTTTTACAAGTAGCGCCATCTAGGGCCAAGAGTACGACTTAGCTACACACACGTCACAACCCTTTTCAGGAGGTGGACTTCATTCATGCAAATTCATTTATTCATCTGAGATCGTAGTTTAGACCTGGAACAGAAAACGATCACCTCTGACACAGTACCCCCAGTGATATTACTCTCGACATGGACGACTTTGCGGCCACGAACAGATTTAACGAGCGCCAATCGCCACACACTCGGGGAATGTTTAGGCCGGTGAGCTTCGAACCCGTAACCTAAGGAGTACGAGTCCAACGTTCTACCAACCAGGCCATCCCGGCCTCAAATAATATAGTACTGTGGGTAAATGGTTAGGACTTAACTCATGACGTTAGGGTTTGTAGTCGAGTAACATAACCATTAGGAGAAAGTATCAGTCGTATCCGGAGGATGTTTTGTGTCTAATAAGACATCCACCACATACTCTCTAACCAGTGAGTAGGTGGTGACACGGACGATACTAGAGCTTTTGTTGGTGGTGATGATGGTGAGGGTTGTTGAGGTTGGCTGATATATTTAATGCGCCTGACGACTTTTGTTGCCGGTAGAGGATGACACAACAGCTGTACGAAGGTTGCTTATTTAAGGTTGTGGGTCACCATTGTGAATGAATTATTAGGATTGAACGTGTGGACGAGGACCGAACTCGCAATGTTAGAGTTTGTAGCCGAGTAACACAACCAATAGGCAAAAGAAGTTGCTCGTATACGGAGGATATTATCTGACTTAGGAAGCTTTATGTACAGTAGTAATAATGTGATCCCAGAAACATTTTTAATATTGTTGCATAATATTGCAAGTTTTAAGACGATCAAAATTATTTTTTTAAATGTAGTTAAAATATCTTTAAAATTAGAGAAATTAATTATATTGAAATTAAATTAATATTATTGAAAAATTGAAATGTTAAGGCTATATAAAAATTAGTTTTGTTGTAACAATATATCAGAAGTCACTGGAGGAAAATGTTAAAACTTCAATTGAAAATTTAAAAGCAATTTTGTGAACTGCTTTGCTTGTGAGAAAATGCAATTTTGCGAACTCTTTTGCTTACCCAAGAACGGATAAATGCCAAATTTTATAACTATCTGTTCGGTAGAAAAATATGGAAGACGTTTTCATTAGTAACCTATAAATATTATTGTGTTAAAATAATTAAACTTTAATTTCTTTTCTTTTTTTCAAATTTAAAAAGATTTTTTCATACAAAATATTAGCTCTTAAATCGCTTACTGAGTCAAAATTAAACGAGTTCCATATTTTATTCGACAGATTTATTTTACATATTTGGACAGATAAAAATTTAGAATATGACACTGAGTTGATTTTTTTTATTTACTTTTTTCTTTTAATTGATATTGTTTTCAAAATTGATGCGTATCACTTAATTGGACATTTTACAAAATATTTAAACTCAGTGTGATATAGTTTTTTCAAAAATGCCCAACACAAAATTACAGCCGTAGTTCTTAACTATTTTCGTTTCATAAATATTCTGTTACAGAAGTAATAAGTGTTGAGGCAAAGAGAAAAATTATAAAATTCTGCCCATTGTTATTGTTATGGCCATTGTTATTGCCAATTGTTATTGTTATTTTATAACTTAAAAATTATAATATTTTAAGTTATAAAATAACAATATTGCAATGATTTTTATAACCCTGCCGTTGCTAGTTTAATCCATCTTCAAGCAAATATAACATTATATATCAATAAAAGAACAAACATATATATATATATATTTTAATCTAAAGATAAGCGTGAGAAAAAATATATTTTTATTTCCAGGAATGAAACTTTGCCATACAAAAAAGGAACTCAAAAACAACACTGGATGTTCGAATTATAAAACAAGTAAAAAAAGCAATTGCCTGATTTTTTGATCTCACAAATTTTAGGAAAAAGACAAGATATCCATATTTTATCCAAAATTTTCATTTATCTTTGCTCTTCATGGCCATGAAATCAAAATGTATCATTTAAATTTGGATGCAAGCTTTTTAAGATTTTCATCAAGTTTTAAAATTCCTTGATAATTATTAGCATGATTTTTTTTCGTTGTTGTTGTTATGGCTGTTGTTTCTTGTAATCCACCCGGTTGATTCATTCCTTAACAGATCTGAAATATTTTTAGAGTGTTTTGATAAAAGCTAAAAAGAATTCTGTACTTTTTTTACACATTTTGTTTAAAATTAATGTAACTGTATATTTTTGTTCTTGTATTTAATGGCACTTGCCAAGGACAAGCTCACTGGCGCAGTCAGCTACAAGAGGACACGTCTCTTGTTTTTAAGTAGCGCCAACTAGGGCAAGAGTACGTCTTACCCTAGGTGCTACTCACGCATCACATTCGCTTGCACAGACCCTTTTTACTCAGGGGTACATTCAAACATCTCACAGAGAGATCAGAAGAAGAAAAACCATGCTTAAACAGGACTCGAACCCAGGACGCCCAGATCTGTGCACGGACGTCAACCTGTGTATATTTTTTGAGAAGAGGTATTGAAAGGAACAATCGTAGAGGTACCTCCTAATTAAAGTTTTTTTCATAGTTATTAATTTCTTTGTCATGATAATTACTAAAGCATTTTTATATATCTATTAAATTAAATCCTTAAAAAATATTTAATTTTAAAACTTGGGGAAGATAAAAAAAAGTTTCAAAACTTGCATCCACCAAAATATCCTACTTTAATCAAATGGGTTAGTTAATTTTCAGATTTTTTTAAATACACTTGAAACCTTTTTAATGCCCTTTAAATTTAAACCTTTAAATACCCTTGAAAAATGCACCATGGTATAATAAAGAAACTTACTTCTATGTGGTGTATAACCAAAGCTTATGACAATGGCTTCAAAAAGCAAACTTTTGAAAGTAATAAATCTTTTAGTTCAGCAGTTCTTACCCTGAGTGTAGTCGCTGCTTCCTCTTCATAGGCGATGGCGACGACAGCCAGAGTTAGGTTGATAAGATAAAAGGAACCAAAGAAAACCACGAGCATAAAGAAAAACACGCTCGTCGGGCCTGTGGTGGCATTGATCTGAAAAATAAATTTCAGTCACTCTTAGTCCTTTTAACGCAGTTCTATATTTCAAATATTTCAACCCATGAGTTCAGGCTGATAATTTAAGAACATTTGAAGCCAATTTCATTGCAATAAACTCGGTGAAATTTTCGCAATGTTTCGATTCGATTTCCCTTTCTAAAAAACACCCCAAGCCTTCTCTTTTTCATACGTTGTATACCTCATACAATCCCATGCAAATCAGAAACAAATAATTTGTCATTAATATCAATTTATTAAGTAATTTTTAAAATTTTAAGCAACAATTTAAAACATGTCTATAGAAAAAGTTTTGTTACAAAATGTGCCAGCCTCAGAGAGTGAGTGGTTGAGTACACCCATGATGGTTCACGGAGTGCCAGGCTCACGAAGAAACTACTTCCATTCCTTACGGGTACTAAGAAAGACTTGATTTAGAATGGCATCAGCGACGGACAGTGAGGGACTGAGTACACCCTCAGTCTCTGACTGTCCGTGATTTTACGGAATACCAGCTTCTCGAAGAACCTACCTAGGATACTAAGAAAGATTAAAATGATTGCCCGAGAGTTAGAATGATTTAGAATGCTAGCTATCATACCAGGTTTAGAGAAAAATTGTATATATTTCTCATTTGATGCGTCTATTTCAAATAGTCTCATGTTTTTTTTTCCTTTATGATATACATACATTCTAGCAATACTGACACCACAAACGTCAGAAATACCCTGGATAGTAACAAAGCCTCGGCTATAAGTGAAGGTTTATTATTATTAATATTATCATGTCAGGAGGTAATGCTGTTTTGGTTAGGAGGTTTTGACGTCTCCAAAATTTACGAAGAAAACATATTTTTATCTCCTTTTAATAATATTGAATTATCACTACATATGCGTCTTTGACAGCAGATAAGTTTCTAAAAGGTTGACCTGTTTTTAACAGCATTGCTTTATTATTACGTATATTTCTTTGAGACAGCAGATGAGTTTTTAAAAGGCTGGCGAAGAACTATATCATAGTTGTTATTTCATCTCAAAATTGGTGGAGCTCCAAAACTTTGTTTGCCAACTAGAAAAATTGAAAATTAAGGTTTAAAAAAATTATTATTATATGTGTTGTTGTTGTTACTTATGGCACTTGCCTATGGACAAGCCCCCTGCTGATACAGCAGCAGATTTAAGCCGGAAGGAGCGCTCTTGTTTTTTAAGTAGCGCTAACTAGGGCCAAGATTACGACTTAGCTACACTCTCACCACATTTGCTTGGACAGCCCCTTTTTACTGGAAGGCACAGTCACATATCTCATAGATAGCACACAGAAGAACAACCATACCTAAACCGGTACTCCCAAAACACGAGGTAGACACGCTACCTCTGTGACAGAAAGCCGGCTCATTATATATAT
>JAOUZG010008838.1:518635-552048 GCA_026289955.1 Argiope argentata | reverse complement strand
ATACAAAAAGAGAGAGAGAGAGAGAAGTCTGATTACTTCAAACTAGCTTAATTTGGTTAATGACTTAAATTAATTAAGATAAAAAGTGGAGTAAAAAATAATAACTTGAAATTTACGATATACTTTCATTATATATATATATATATATAATATTTTTATTGTTATTATAAGGCTCATCGTTTGAAAACTGTTTTCAACACCTCAGAATCAACTTGCAATATTTCTTAAGCTTATTCAGATGGACATTGTTGCTCAAATAAAGTTTAAGACATGAAAGATAAGAAGTTGGATGATCCACTCACCTTATTGTAGACATCTTCCCAGAAATCCAACGTAATGAGCTGGAAGGTGGTGAGAAGAGACCACCCGTACGAATCGAAATTGGTGTAGCCGTAATTCGGATTCTCACCTATTCCGGGAAGACATGTGTATCCTTCGGGGCATCGCCTAAAAGGGAAAAAAATTACCCTTTAAAAATGCTAATATTTTTTTAAAATTATGGGTTTCACACATAAATAAAATGGAATAAAGATTGATTTTAGTTTTCATATATTGTGTTGTTGAAGGCATTATTTTAATTCGGAATTCGTGGCTTCCAATAAGTCACAGATGAAAATATTTTTTATAGATTTAAATTTAAAAAAATTTTTAAGCTGATAATGGTACTGCAACTACTCTGCGGGTTTCTTTTCAGTACTGAAAACTCCACTCAGGAGAGTGTCTTTTAAATCAAAATTGAATCAATTCCAATTTTTTGAACAAAAAAAATCATGAAGTAATAATTACCTTTATAAAACTGCAGCTACAGCGTTTTATTTTCTGTGATATCGCACAAAAATTTCTGTATAGTAAAATTTACTTTTATGGAATTGGTTTCTCACTAGCCAGTAATAATGAATGGGAATTAAATTTAGCAAAAAAAAATTTTTATTTTAAAGAGGGAAAAATAATTAGAGAAAGTTGACATCAATATAAAAGCTATTTATCTCTTTATCTTTTTATTAATTTTTATCTTTTTTCCTCTTAAACAATTAGTTATAATATTTTTAATTATTAACCAAATCATAAATTCCGCTGCATGGAATTGTACAACAATAATTTTCCAAGAAAAAAAATTACTTAAAAGTAACTTTTTTGAATAAATCAGAACTTGTTTTTAAAATTTATAGTGTTTTTTATTTCATTTCTTTACTTAAATGTTTTTTGATTCTTCAGCTGAGGCATATTACATACTATTAATTTAATTTGTACATATCTGCATCTGTATTTCGTTATTATATGTAATAGGTATTCATAACTATTTTTAAATAGAAAATAAAAAGATTTTCTTTGCAGAAAACTTAGTTTCATGTGCCTGCATTTGACGTTATACTTTTGCATGATGCACACAAGTATGGCGTTTTTGTTGTCTTTTAGGTAATTTTGGTCGCTGCAGGTGAAACGGTTTTCCCTACAGAGAGCTCACACACATTTATCGTTATTATTCGTGGATATTTTGAAACTAATGTTATGTTAACAGTTGCTATTTTCATTTAACACAATTTATATTCTTAAGTTTTCATAATTATGATTAAAAGGATTTGATAGAATTGCATTGTTTTCTACATTGATAATAACTGTGATATGTTTAAGTTGACACATAAGCATCTCTTTCATAAAGCTCTTTGAAGCATATGATAACTTATAAAAAATATCAAACGTAATATTTATTAATAGAGTCTACTGTAATCATTAGTACGATTCTGATTCAATATTTAACAACTGTTTACTTCTGATTCAATATTTAACTAATATTTACTTTGCATTTACCACTTTTAATACTATGTGGGAAAAAATTGAAATTTTGATTGCTTTGAGGTATTTAAGGAGAGTAAAAATTTTGTGCTCTTTTTTTTCATAAAAGACCGTCTGTGAAATTAAATGTCTTAGTGATAGTTTATGATATAGATATTTTGCCGCCCTAGGCAGTATGCATCAAAAGCTCCCTTTTTAAATAAGACAGTCAATTTAATTACAGGTTTCAGCAGATTTTTTATCATGATTTATTTTTAAAAAATTTCGTTAGCATTTTGAGTATGTATTTGCTTTTATTTAGCTAACATGATTCTAAACTGTCTATCTATATGGGTTCACACAACATTATTGAAGTAGATGTTTTACTTTATAAATACTCTAATAATAAAACACATAGAAACCTGACCAATTATACTTGATAGTTAATATCGTCCTTATATTTTATTATTTGTATTTTTTACTAGTTTATTTATTTGATAAATAGAGAAATAAAAAAATTTATATCGCCTGTGAACTATTACTCTGAGCTTAGCTTCCTGGCTCCTGGGTAGTTGAAAATCCGTCACTGAGCAAAAGAATTAAATTGAATTAAAAATTACAAATCTGAAATGCCTTAAATCTTTTGATAAATACCTTACATCTTTTGATAAATTATTGTGTTTATGCCTGTTTTAAAGATAATTGTAAATAAAAGCAAATCACTTTCATGTTACCTGGATCCTGTCTTGTTTCCGCACACAGCGGGCTGGCCGTCGTTGTTCACCAGCCATGAGGATTTGTTGTGCACGTGCAGGGCATAAGCTCGATGGGAGAAGTTCTGATGGTGGGGGAAGTTTGAGACACATTTGTGATGTAGGAGACCCACATAAAGCTGCAGAAAAAAAAAGCTGTATTGGTATGAAAAATAACGCGCAATTCTGTTCAGTTGGTGTTACAAATTGCACTCTTTCAACTTAAACTTTTCTTATAAAAATGGTTTTAACGTATTTTTATTTTTTCTTGCTAGATGAAAAAGTATTATAATCGTCAAAAAATTCGAAATCGAGATTAATAACTGTCTATGTTTCAGTTCTCAGAAAATCCAAAAAGACATATTTGAAATTATATATTTTATAAACATGGTAACTCAAAAACGTTTTGTCTTAAAAGAAGAAATTTAGTACATGATCTTTACAATAAATGTCTATATTTCGATTAAAATTTGTATGAAGTTCATTCAGAGGAATTAAGTTTGTCTGGTAGTCCTCGGAATTTTTTTAAATGAACAAAGAAACTTTAAAATATTAAGAGCTGGTCTAATAAATTGTGAAGCGTAAATAAAGCTTCTAAAATGTTGATCCCCATCAAATTTGCAACCAAATCCATAAAAGTGTGGATCACCTATTATTTTATACTATTAAATGCTTGTAAACGCGATAATTAGAAAAATACAAAGACTTAAAAAAACAAAAATATATATATTTGGGGGAGGGGTATCGCTTATGGAAAAATATATCCTAAATACATATTTGCCTTCTACTTGTGCATCAGCCGGCCTTCTAGTACAAAGGTAGCGCGTCTTCCTCATGTTCTGGTAGCCCCGGGTTCGAGTCCCGGTTCGGGCATGGTTGTTCTTCTGTGTGCTATCTGTGAGATATGTGACTGTGCCCCCCTTTAAAAAGGGGCTGTACAAGCAAATGTGGTGATTGTGTAGCTAAGTCGTACTCTTGGCCCTAGTTGACGCTACTTCAAAAACACGAGGCGCTCATTTCGGATTAAATCTGCTGCTGTATCAGCGGGGGGCTTTTGCATAGGCAAGTGCCGTAAGTCACAACAACTTGTATATCAATCGTATATCAGTAATTAATCACCAAAGGTCACATTCCAGATTTTGGAAAAAAATGCTATTTTCGTTATAAAGATTGCTCTTTCTTAGCTATTATTCGCCAGTGATATGCAATAAATACACAAATGCTGGTTTTATTTACTCTACTCAGAAACATAATTCTCATATGTGAAAATAAAAATCTAAACAATCACGGCTTTACCCGTATTCCTCATTTTAAACAAGATCTAAATAGATAATACTTTTATTAGAAAGTATGTTAGAAAATTTGGGAGCGACTACAACCTTAGGTCATAGTTAAAAATCTACAATTACCTCAATCTATTAATTCTAATATAAATGGTTACTGTAAGCTCTTAATAATAAGATGTGTATTACTTGATTAGAACTAGATTCGATAATGCGCAATTTCTTGTTAATAATTATCTACTGCTTGTAGCAAAAAATAAGAAGATACAAAGAAATCGATTTTAGTCTTCCGTTAAATAAGTTATCCTAGACATATAAGCATTAGTACATTTATAGATCCTATTAATAGTAACATCAGACACTTAATTTTATCTATTGCGTGCCGTAAACAATTATGAAGAAATATCCGCTGTTATGGCTAAATTCCATAAAAAACATTTCACGACTGTCGTTTTATGAGACACGTTCAACGAGTAATTTCAGCTCATTTTTCTTAATAGTAATTGGATCTTTCACGGGACTATTTTTTTCTCAAAAATTGAAGAAACATTCAGATTATAACTTTTAATCAAAAAACGTTGAAACTGTTAGTTTTCACGAAATAAGGAGAAAAAAATTATTCTCAAAAATAAATACCATTATTAAACACCATTTTATTCTAAACGAGTAGATGTCGGCATTGAGAAAAACCTCAAAATTGATTTTTAAGTTGCGTATACAGCTGCTAACATCACACACTGCAACAGTACTCCGCTAGCTGCTCCCTTGGGTTTTGAAAGTAATTGTTGCCCAACCAGGCAAAATGGAAATGGTAATCATTACTCTGAATTAGTGCACTTATCCTCCCAACAGTAATCAAGGTTACATATTCAACGTTTTCTGAAGTGATGAATCCCAATGGGAAATGGGTATTATTTATGATGAAATATTTCTGAAAGTTCAAATGTAATCTATCCGGATGCGCATTCGTTTCAACAAGGCATTGAAAGAAAGAAAAAAATTATAATATACGAAAATAAAGTAAGTAGTTTGAAAGGAAGTAAAATAATAATCCACGATATTTTTATTTTTGGTTGGTGATATATTTTTATTTCGATTGCTATTTTGAAGGTTGAAGCTCATAATGAATAGACATGCATGAAAGTAATATTCGTATAAGTATACAATAAATTATTTCCTATTGTATAAAAAATATTTTATGGTATTGAATTAATATTACGAAAAAAAAACTCTTTCGAATTAATAAACTCCCATACATCCTAGGTTTTATCAGATAACCACCACTACACAAGAATTCTTTCTTCCAAAAAGCAACTTAGTTAAGAGTGTCCCAAAGTTAACTCAAAATTTGAATTTGCACCATTTATGCCGTAAAATGCTGGGACCTTATTAAAAACTACGTGAATGATAGATGATAATTTAGGGTAGTAAAAATGAAGCATTACATGGTAGAATTAAGTATTAATACAAAATTTAAATAAAATTAAAAACGCAATTTTTTTCTTTAAATTGTTGTATTTTTATTGAATGATAAAGTACACAAAATAGCGTTATGTATGGAACAACAAATATAACAGATGGCCATGACTTCTTTGCTAGCACATACCCATTCATTTATCGAAATTTTCCATGACCATTTTTCATAAATGTGGCCAACTTTAGTTGAAGCAGCGTTAAATTTCGTCCATTAATGCACTCGTGCTTATGACCTTATTGTCATAGATTTTGACATCAAATAACCCCATTAAAAGAAATTCAATCTAAGGGATCAATACTCAAATTTTCGAATTGTGGCCATCAGATGTCTGTTATTTTTGAAGTTTTGGTCAACAATAAAAGCAAGTTGTTCCAACCCATAATGCTCGCTTCTTACTAACACTTAACTGTCAACTAAAAAATAGTTTTTTTAATATGGTTGCCAACACTTTACTTCAAGAATGATGGAAAATTCAAATCTTGCGTACATTTTGAGACTCTCTTACATATCTATTGAAGTTAAGTCAGATTCTTGGATTCTTTTAGGTCCACCAAGGTCATTTTGACGAATAGAATACCGGGCCGAGCAAGACAAAAGAACTTCAGGTGCTAGCTACACATGAAACTTGAGGATTTTATTTCGTTCCACATCGGAATTACAAAGAACGTTAATTTAATTTTCATCTTTATAAGAAAAAAAGCAAAATGGACATTCTTATCCTTTTCTTTTTATTGAAGAATTTTTGATTTATGCTCTTGATAAGAACAAACAATATTAAATGATTTTGAGAACAAACAATATTAAAATCCCCACGACACACATCTAATTTCCAATATATTTTGGGATTAGTTATTTTGTTAAATTTCTAATTCATTTTCAGATCATTATTTTCATCTTACAGAATTTTTTGTCCATCATAGTATTGTAAAGATATGGTTAATTTGTATTCAGACAAATAAAATAACACTAATTAAATTATTATAATAAATGGTAAACAATTTAAGGAAAAATGTGCTGGCAACTTTTGTGTATAAATGTACACATTCCCACTTTGTCAATTAAGAAGACCCCTCCCCCTTGTTTTTACCATTAGACACCCATATTTCTACCCCAGACTTCCAAAGTCTTGTATCTAGTTTAAATTAAAAACAATTTTTCAGCAAAGTAAATTTTATTAATAAATCTTTGAAATTTCAACCACGCAAATAAGAAGACCTATAACAAAATTTACTTTTGGGTAGGAATGGGAAAGGAATTCCTACAACAATTCAAGGCAGCAAACTATTTTGAATTTGTCTCGATATGAAAAAATATTATTTCGATAAGAACTCACTTGTAAGGCTAAAAGTGCGAATACCATCAGACAAAACACTGTCAGGGTCATCACTTCTGCGAGCATTCCTAATGAATGCAGCATGGCATTTACAATGGTCTTTAGCCCTGAGAAGGAAAAATAAATGAGACAGTCACCACAAAATAATTAAACAGCATTCTCGTGCGTTGAAAACATTCGGCATTTTTAGAAAAATGGGAAATCAAATTTTACCTGGCGTAATAGAGACAGTTTTGAGAGCTCTCAAAACTCGAAAAGTTCTAAGGCCAGATAAATTTCCTATGGCCATACCAAAAGCCTGCAAGCACAATGTGATGTATCTGAAAAAGAAAAGAACCTTACTTAATATTGGTTAGGTTTATAAACGTTCTTTTTTGTTGTTATAATCGCATCAGCATTTAATAACTCTCTTTCTTTCTTGTATACCACAGTAATGTCACATGCAATTTAAAGTAAATTAAAAAGTGTCATATAATCAACTACATTAGTCATTGATATGATTATTTAAATTTCCAATTGCTTAATACATATTAGCGTAACTTAATCATTTTAAATGTCGTTATTATTGCATGTTTGATAAAACTGCACATGCCAGGTAATACATAAATCAAAGAGTAAAGACAAAATGCTAATTTTCAGGTGTAATCTTTAGCTAAGAAGGATACAAAGAAACTGCTATTTCTTTAGATACGGCAAATAAGTATCATTCATCGATTAATGAATATGCAAAGATTTTAAACCATGTCATATGCCAGTAAGTCTCGCAAAAAGATGTAGTGAATGCCAATCACAATTCGAATACACATCAGAAATAACGGCTAATTGCACTACGGTTCAGTGTGATGGAATCAGTAAGTGCTCCCATTCGAATCGTGTATTAAAATTCGCAATGTTTTTCTTTCTTTCTTTTGTTTGTAACCCAAATGCGTCTTGGTACTCACCTAGATGCAACATTTAATTCTGTTATGTTGTAAATGTGGTAAATAAATTCCTTATGAGTTAACCTGGCCTTGTATTTGGAATCTAAAGCAACCTTCATCATCAAACTGTACATGAGACTCTGACAACAATAAAGATAAATGATACAGTAATGGTTTTGATTAATATGGAGACTGATGTTTTCAGTTTGCTCAGAGGAAAGAACATGAAACTGAAATTTGAATATATTAAATAAATTTTGTTTATAATTTCAAATTATGAAATATAAAAGATATAGATACCATTTTTAAAAACATTTTATCATGATAATAACTCTTGTGTTTCGCATTAAAGTATTCTGAAGCACATCAGTATTTCATCTTTTATATTAATAAGTGGAAAGAAAATGACTCAAAGTTATGACTACAAATGTAAAAACAAAAACAAAAAAAAAAAATCCGCTTCGTACTTGGCGAACGGCGTTAATGGTAGACTCATCGGGGAAAGTGTCGCGGAGAAAGACTTAAATGTCATGCGCAGTTCATGACATGTCACTTTTAGTCACACAAATTGACCCCATTGATTCCAAAATTAAAATTATTTATCCTATTTCATTTGTTTACTTGAACCCGAATTAATTCTCTTATTTTGCAAACTTCAAACTTCAGGCTTCAGTATTTTGAAATTATGACAAAGTGGATTTAACTTTTAACTTGAGCTTTTTTGCAATTAAAGCATCTAATCTTTTGTTACTGGCATTTAGATTAAGATTTATATATACCCATCGTTTTGATGCAGTACAATCGAAAATTGGCCTATTTATTGTCAATGTATTTTTTACTTATTATAAACTTATTATTTTTATTTTCAATACATCTATATCGAGGACTAATATGATCAATATTCGTGTCTATATGTAAAATTAAAATTAACACTTTCACTTCTTTACTTTATAAGATGACTTCTGATGTGGGATATAACCAAATGTGTCAATAAAAATGCCAAATTATCCCTCTGAAGAGTATTTCTATAAGAGAAATTAGCAAAGCACTTAAAATAAAAGAAATACTATAATAAGAACGTCATATTTAAAAGTTAAAAGGGTGAATAGGTTTCATCACCCACGAGGTATTGATCTATGCAGCGACAGTCATTAGTATCCATCCAGAGTATTAGAATCCATGCAAGCAGATTAATAAATGGTCCGTAAATGATAACTTAATAGCAGCATTTAAAAGAATAAGTTCAGATCCACATATTTAAAAACACTGAGTGAATTTTGCATGAATGAAAAAAAACGGGGATATGTATCACATAATAAGCAAAGAAAAAAGAGTTATTTGTTAGCAAGTGTATATTGGTCATGTGTCTATGATGTCAAGGAAATTTTCTCAATTACGATAAATTCAAGCAGATGCTATATGTTCCAAAGAATAAAGATATTTTAGAATTATAATTTAAAGCGTATATTTTCCTATTGTGCTTGCTTGAAACTGTTTTTTCAATTCCTATTTTTAGTTCACACTCTTCCTATATATATTTATATTATTTTCAAATTTTCAATCGTTGATAAAATACTTTTTATTCATCCACTCAAGTCCAAATACACTTTTTATCTTGAAATCGGTGTCACTTCATGTTAATACAGTTTTTTTCAAATATTAATTCTTCTATTAAATTAATTTTTCATACTTTAAATAGAGTTTTAGCAGTTTGTAATGAGAATTGAAATCAACAGGCCCGATCGGTAAAATGCAAAGATTTCAGTATTTTTCGCGTGAAGGTGAAGAATGTGAATTCAATTCTTGAGAAAAATCAATCATTTTTTGATCAATTATTCATATTAATTGCAATTATTTGATGAAAAGTAACTAAATAAAAATGTTCTTTGTTGGCCTAAGTAGGAATTAACTTAATTTTTTTTATATTGCTTGTTTTAACTATACATCGATTCATGAAATTTATGTTTTAATGTTATATAAATATTTATTTTCGTTACTCGATATTTTAAGTTACCAATAAATTCATATTTAATTACAACTGTGTTAATAGATCCATGAAAAAATTATTTTTTACGGATAGTTTTATCCTTTTTTCATAAACGTATTAGAAAAATAAATAAATTATTGTAAATATGTATCTTTCCTACATAATTCTTTCATGCAAAAGAGAAATATAAGTTTAATTGAACATTTTCCTTCACACTTACCCAGATAAAACTACTATGAAATCCAACCAATTCCACGGATTCCTCAGATAAGAATACTTGTTCAAAATAAAACCTTTGGCAATAATTTTGATTATCATTTCTATAGTGTAAATGACAAGGAACACGTATCTATATAGGATGAAAAATTCAAAATAATGCTTTTCAAATAATATATTGGTTACATTTAAAATATTGTGTCTCTGTAAGTAGAACATGAACTTAATAAATCAATTTAAAAATTCTAAGTGTTATTGTATTATTTGATGTAGTACTATTTTTAAAAATATATTAAATGATTCTTCAAGTTCTATTTCTTGTTTATTAAAATTCAGCATATTAATTCAAAAATGTAAAATATCGTTTGCTTCAAAAACAAAATTTTATTCCTCTAAAAATTTCAAACTTTCCATTTCATTTTATAAAAAAATCCTGCTACAAAAACAAATCTATAAAATTTAATCTTAACCATAAATGAAGCAAAAGGGAAAATTTTATAACCGGTTCTAAATTGTATATTTAAAAAAAATTCTACAAAAAGATTTTCAAAAGATTTTTTTTAATTAACTCAGTTTCTTCTATAGGTTGAAATGAAGCAAGAACTACACAGTTTAGAAAAATTCTAAGTGATATTGTGTTATTTGATGCAGTCTTATTTCTAAAAAAATATGAAATGATCCTTCAAGTTCCATTTCTTGTTTATTAAAATTCAGCATATTAATTCAAAAACGTAAAATATCGTTTGCTTCAAAAAAGAAACTGTATTCCGCAAAAAATTTCACACTTTTCCTTTTTTTTCTTTCATCAAAACATAAATACATAAAATCTATAAAATTTAATTTTAACCATAAATGAAGCAAAAGTAAAGTAAAGTTTTATATCTGGTTCTAAATTATAACTTTTTAAAAAAAATTCTACAAAAATATTTTTAAAAGATTATTTTAAACTAACTCACTCAGTTTCTTCTATAGGTTGAGATAAAGCAAGGAAGACACAGTTGAGAAGAATTGTTGTCATGACTACTAGTTCAAAGTACCTGCAAAAAAAGAATCATTAATTGAAATGAAATATTTAAATGACTGCATTCATTCCCACTAATGACTTTTGTCTTACAAATTTATGCCGTTGTATGACTTGTTTTTAGCCATCGATTAATAGTTCATAGATGTTCATTGATTTTTCAATCACGTAACTGATTTCGACGTAATAAAGAATTTCTTTTGACGGAAAGAATAAAATGAGATAAAAATGAATATTTTCTGTTTATTGGCAAAAAATGATAAACTTCCACTACATAAATTGCATTTTTTCAAAATAATTAGTTATATATTCAGGTAATTATTGAATATGCAAGTATTTTTTAAAACTTTAGGGATATAATAATAATAATAATAAATTAAAATTTGATTAAAACAAATAATAAAAGCATTAATTTGAGAAATAGTTATATAGATAAAACTATTGTAAAAATATTTCAAATAACATGTATCTATAAAGACGCTCTTTAAGTATTTTTCAATATCTAGTTCTATTTTACCTGTGGCAAGAAATACGAATGGCAAATCTTCTTACTATAGACCAAGGACTGAAAAGAAACAGAGAATCTTCTGCTGAATACCTGTACAGGTAGTAGCTGGAAGACCTTTTAGCTATCACGCAGAATGTCTGAAAAAGAAAAAAAAATCCATAAATCCCAATTCTATTATCAAAGGGATATTAAATTTAGATTTTTCTCAAATATCACTCATCTTGTTAAGAGATCAGACTTCGAGATGTCACAAAATTATAACAAGCGTCATCAGGGCCCGACTTAGCCAAGTTGCGGCCCGGGGCAAAACCTTTTTTGGGGCCTCTTCTGCTTCACTACTTTAGCAATGAAAAACATTCCTTAAAGAAGGAAAAGTAAAATACAATTTTTATTCGATTTGGGGGTCCCCACTTCTGTGAGGGTCCGGGACAAATGCCCAGTATACCCCTACCTTAGTCAGGCCCGGAACATCATGCTCTTCCACCGCCTGAAAAAATCTTTCAATGGATTTCAGAATGCATTGGCGTTGTAATAATTATTGAAAAATGATAATTAATTTTCTATATTAAATTAACTCATATTTTCCGAGCACGATTTGAGTCCCTTTCTAAGGTGGTCATTTCCTTACTTTTCCATTTCTCAAAGTTTTATTACTTTCAATCAGATTTGGACAATAAATCGAAATTGAGAAATTGGTCGCCATACCATATCAAAAAAAATTTTAATGCCGATGTACTGGAACAAGGGTAGCACGTCCACCTGGTGATCTGGGTGTCATGAGTTCGAATCCCGGTTGGGGCAGTTTTTCTTTATCTATTCTATCTGTGATATATTTTAATGTGCCCCCTGTAAAAAGGGGCTGTGCAAGCGAATGTGATGCGTGAGTAGCTGCTCTGTATGCGATGTCTCAAACAGATTTTTATCGAATACTCAAAAAGGTCCGTGCACCACTAAGTTTCACACGGAGCTTAAAGAAGCATTATGTAATGTACAGTATGCTTCTATAAGCTCCGTGTGATACTTAGTGGTGCCCGAGGATTTCTAAATGTTCAATAAAAAATCTATTTCAATGAGTGAGTATTATTCTAGAGAAAGATTCAAAAATCTGTTGTTATCTGAAGTCACACATGCTTTATATTGAGATGGATGTTAATGGTCAATGTTTAATTTTAAATGCATCAAACACTAAGAAAATAAACAGAATTGTCCAAAACATGTTAAGCCTAATCTTGTTAGCGTTGGACTAAAACCGAAGTCTACTCATTTGGAAGTGGAGAAATGGAGATTTGTTACGGAAAAGTTTATTTTGAATTAATAAAAAATTAACATATCAATTAACTGAAATAAATAGTAGCCTATGTTCGATTCTAGACTATAATCTATCTGTGCTAAATTTCATCCAATTTCGTTCGGGCGTGATTGGCTAACATCATTCATCCTTCCAAACTTTCACATTTATATTAGTAGCATAGATGAATGATTTATTTGACATATTTTAATAAATTGTCATTTGTAAATGATTATTCTAAGCTTTCGTCTATGTCAGCCAAAGATTTTTCTGATTGAAAAATTCCTTTAAAATTTACAATTTTATAAAATTGGAGCGAAATGGAAAATCTAATAATTTTTAAAATGACACTGAAATCTTTTTTAGAAAAACTAATAAATAGTTTAATAAAATATTTATTAAATAATTACTGTCAACTATTTATAACATTATTATATAATTTATTACATGAAAAACTAACTAAATTAATTAAAATATTTAAAAATTTTGAGTATCGGTTCAAGAACATTTTTTATGTATTTTTTATTTTTATTATAATTCTTTTTTAGATTTGATTATTTATCATTAGATTAAATAACAAATTTTCTTTAAAAAATGCCAGCATATAGGCCTACTATTTTGGCATAAAGTTTACAATCAATGAAATTCTAATGGGGAATCAGAATATGGTTTGTCATTAACCAAACAAAGAATGTTTTATGAAAGTCAATTGATAACACATTCAAATAGTTATCTGACATTTACTTTTCTCTCAAAATAGATCCATAAAGAAATGCAATCAATTAATTTTATTTTGGAAGTATAATATGAATACAATATAAAGTGGCAGGCACAAATAGCTCCTTCAAATAAAAAAAGTACTACTAGCAGATTATCTATCACGATTTTGTGTGACATTAAACTGTAATCTCGAATCAAATGTCACACGAATTTATTTTTTGAGGATAACGCTACGATGTATCGATTATCGGAAGCCTTTAAGGAAGTTGGGCAAAAAGTAAAATAAGGCTAAGTAACAGCAAACTTATCCCATGCTAATGAAGCCAAAGATGAATTAGTTTCTGGCCGTCTATTTTCAACGCACGGAACAGTTGGCTGTAAAGGTCATGGGCGGGAATCAGTAATGAGGCCGCCGGACAATTAGAACACTGGGTGGTGCTGGCCACGGAATGATGTCATCTCGTCAATTACCCTTTGAAGGTAAAAAAGCTCTCTCAAAATTACCGGTGGCTTTTCATTTTTAAGAAGAGACTGGGAAAGACGGCAGGCTGTTCTATCAAGAATTCTGATTGTATTGCCATCAATTAAAGACAGCACGCAAGAAGTATGGGGGGGATATTTTTCTTTCATTTATTTTGTCCTTTATTTTCAAATAGTTCTAGAAATACGTTTAAAAATGTATAGAATCGTTGTTCCGTTCGGAAAACATATGTTCTATTTCATTAATTCTAAAGAATCTTAGTAATAATGTATGAATTTAAGTCAATCACGAATTTAATACTATCCGAATTCTTCGTCTATTTTTATTATAATAAATAGTCAAAAAAATAATAATGGTAATTTTATGATTTTTCGGAAGCTTTTTTTTCTAAATTTGGCTTAGAATATACCAAACAATTTTTTTTTCTAAATATACTACACGATTTTTTCTAAATCTGATCTAGAATATCCCAAACGATTTTTTCTAAATCTGACCTAGAATATACCAAACGAATTTTTCTAAATCTGATCTAGAATATACCAAATGACTTTTTTCTAAATCTGATCAAGAATATACCAAACGATTTTTTTTTTCTAAATCTGACTTAGAATATACCAAACGATTTTTCTAAATCTGATCTAGAATATACCAAACGATTTTTTCTTAATCTGATCTAGAATATACCAAACGATTTTCCCGAATGAACGCATTTCTAAGTTCTTTATACCATATTTATTATTTCGAAACCTTGACTTGACTTTTGATCGAAAAATTACTTGGGTTTTTCTTGGTTTTTTGATAATTTTAAATTATCATTTTATTTCAATTTCTTACTTTAGGAATTATGAGAACTTGCTATAACAGTCCATAAACTGATTTGATCAAACCTAAACATTTAGACGGTCATAATCCTAACTTTATCAGCATAATCGAGATATTTGATTTTATTGGTTCCATGAAATTTTTATTCCATAATTTTCTGATAAATTTATGTTTGGTATAATTTCCATCGCATTTAAAAATAGACGTTCACACCTGAAATCTTGTTTACTGAATATAAAATGTTTGTTTTTGGAATGGTACTACATTCCATAGCACTTTATTTATATGAAAAAAACAACCAGACAATACAACATAAACGATTAGCAAGAATATTAGACATTGAATAGAATACTCTAGAATATTAGACTTATGGGAAGAATAAAAATGGCAGTTGTTGTTTATTATAAGAAAACTGTTTAAATTAATAATTTTTATTATCCATCAAAATAAAATTTTTGTTTATTTCAAAATATAATCCTCGATTTTAATTTGTCTTGATAGATTGATTTACATGATAATCAACATGGTTATATTTATCTCAAACAATAATTAGCCACTCTTTGAGCTTCGTTTTGAATTGAAATCCTTTATGTTTCAGAGTTGTGACCATTTTTCCTTTGGCTTCTATTGAGCTTTACATATTGAGGTAAATTAGTGAAGGTAAAAAGAAACAATAATATGTATTTGCAAATTATCATTTTTTATAACTCACATGTTTATTTATTATAAAAATTTTAGTGCTAATTCTCTTAATATGAAAAACGTTATAGAAACATTCTGAAATTGAAGTTGAATGAACGAGACAAAATAATTAAAAGATATCTTTCATCGAATGCTATATCTGGAGCCATACTTTAATCTGAAGTCGAGTGAAGCCATTCCATTAAAAATGTTGCTGGGTTTTTTGGAAACAGTTAACATTGGAAACAGCAGATATGACCTGTAAGAAACTGCTGTGTGTTAAGATTCCCCTTATCCATAAATACACACCAACGGCCGAAAGTTGCCAATTTTAAGTATTAACAAGAGCTTCACCAGAGGACCATGTTGCTTACGATGCTTTTCTATAAAACAAAATTGGGATTTACCTTATCGAGTCCGAACTGACCAATGTCCTCCAGGGGTGTGTAGAAAATCTTGGCGGGCAACAGATCAGGTGCTATGCAGACACACTCTCTTTCTGGTAGGTTGGTGGTGCGTTCCCGACGGAAGCCGTGTTCCTCGCGTCGGGCCTCCGCGGACCGACAACGGTTCTCCTGTCGGGCCAGCGACTCACGGGTGTAGGGCACCAGGCGGAGGCTGCCTGCAGACCAAGTGCCCTCCTCCATCTCTGCCTTCAATCACCCGCTGCAAATCTGAAATTACATAAATAGAAATTATTAGTTTTCATGAGAACTGAGATAAGCCAATACGAACATGATTTTCTTGGAATCACTAAAAAGAAGCCAATACGAGCATGATATTTGTGTAATCACTAAAAATAAGCCTATACGAACATGATATTCATATAATCACTCAAAATAAGCAAATACGAATATGATATTCTTGTATTCCCTAACAATAAACCAATATGAGCATGATATTCTTGGAATCACTAAAAATAAATCAATACAAACATGATATTCGTGGAATCACTAAAAAGAAGCCAATACGAGCATGATATTTGTGTAATCACTAAAAATAAGCCTATACGAACATGATATTCGTATAATCACTGAAAATAAGCAAATACGAATATGATATTCTTGTATTCACTAACAATATACCAATACGAACATGATATTCTTGGAATTACTAAAAATAAATCAATACGAACGTTATATTTGTGTAATCACTAAAAATAAACCAATGCGAATATGATATTCTTGGATTCACTAAAAATAAGCTGATATGAACATGATATTCGTAAAATCACTAAAAATTAACCAATTATTATGATCAGTTTGAGGATAGAATTAATTTTGAAATACCTTTTATTACCGTCATTGCCACTTACTGCAATTTGTTTCAGAAAGAAGTAGAATTTAAAAAAGAGAAATTTAGATAGCAATGAGTCTGAATTATGTACGCTATGGATTTTTGCACAAATAATAATCTTTTATCATCAGGTAGTTTCGGCTAAAAGTTGCTTTTGGAAACGGGAAAAGTTTGCAACACATTTTTCTATCAAATAGAGGATCAATATGAACATTTTTTCAGTGGAGGGTTATTTTCTCTTTTCTTTTTCCAACCTAATGGTATTCAATCAAATAATTTACTCGCTTGTTATACAAACAATCTGAAATATCCTTTCGAACAAACAAATAAGAATGATTATAGTATCTAAACAGAATCAATGAAAATCAGGACAGTGGAAATAAATTTAATAACGAATGGTAATCCGAAATTTGTATACTATTTTTTTTTTGTATAAATTACAAACAGTATTCAACAACAGCACTTATTTCCATATATCTTGAAGTTTTACTAATTTCAACGTTTAACTTTTTAAATAATAATGTGTTTGGAAGTGATATTATTTTATTACCTTGTTGCAAGTAATCAACATACTCATTCTAATAGCTATATATGTTAGAGTTAGCTTTGCATTCACTATGGTTTGAATGGTAAAACAACTCTCAATTCCCACCCCCCTTAATCTATTTACATCGATTAAAATATGCTAATTATATTTATAAAAATACTTTTTTTCGTCATTTTAATGTTTAAAATGGATAATGCTTCTAAAAAATAATAAATGGTTTTTAAAATATCCCATTTTTTTTCAAAATTTTACTCTGAATGTGATCGGTTACTTTAAAAATATTTTACCTAAAAACTCCATTATTACAATCTGCATACTAAAAGAAACTGGATAAATATATCATTTTTCAAGTGCAACTCGTTATAAATAAATTATCAAAGTGGAAACAACTCCATTGCGTGACATTTATACTGTCTGTCTTACAAGAGATAATGTGAAAAAGTAGGTCATGAAAAATTAACTCAGTGTAGAAGTTTGAAGTATCATACGTTTTGAAACTATTCTTTGAGAATCTTAAAAACATGTTAGCTTGTTGGACTTATGGATAAAAGAAAAAAATGGTTGATAGCAAAAAAATTATAAATAATAGTCTATTAGCCTAAGAGTTTCTGAAAATATCGCTGGATATATCGCTGAAATATCGCTGGTATTTGGATATTACAAATACAAAAGTATTGATGAAAAAATAATTTTAGAAATCCCTTTGCACTCTTTATTATCACATTTCTGAATTGTCATTACTATTTTTCTTTAAAATGAAGTTATTATTCTTTTGCCCATATTCCTTTCAAGTAAATGCATTTTACTTTAAAGCTATAAGATAATAGAGCTGTGAAAAAATATGTCACTATACAGACGAATGATGGTAATCTATCGGATTTGAAAAAATTAAACAAAGAGTTAGAATTTTCATAGAAAGTTTTTACGTAAAAGTGAAAAACATTTTGAAATTTTTATGTTATGTAGAGTAAATATTATTGAGTTACTTCATGATAAAAAGAAATTTTAATATCTTTTAAAAGTTTTAATTTTAATAGTTTCTGAATATTTATCTTGGTTTCTAATAATCTGAATGATGCATGTTTATGTTACTGAGAAATTTTTTTATTTTGTAATAAAAAGGGACTGAGATTTTGATATCTCATTTCTTTGCAAAGAGTTTATGAAATAATATCTTTAAATGAAGATCTTTTCTAGTAATATAATGTTTTAAGAATCCTTGAATAGTATAATTTCTGTTAAATATGTTTAAAACAATCTATCAGAAAAAATTCAACATTTTAAAACAGTCATTGGAAATTGAAAATTAATTGGAAACTCTTCATAAATTTTGATAGGAAATAATTGTTGAAATCTTGGTATGGTCGACAGTTTTTTACACGCATTTTTCCACATCGATTTTTTTAACCTTTTGTAAATTAATGTGATTATTTCAGATCATTTTTAAATCATACGCTAAACGTTCTAGTGCAAATCATCTATTTCCAATTTGTTTTTTTTATATAAGAAAAGCATTATTTCCAAAACGGATTTGTAATATTTCACGTATAGTTCATTAAAGCGTAATTTGACATCATTATCATGTTTCAAATAAATCTAAGAAAAAGAAAGTTTTACATAAGGATGTAAATTATAAACAAACTCATTTTTAATTACCTTCAATATTCAGAACGAAAATCAATCCCAAGGATTATATTTTAGAGCAATTTCCGTTAAAAAAATGTATGGCTATTTAATTAACGTTTAAAATGTAAAGACTATTTTTAAATGTCTGAACTGATAACCTTTCTTTCTGGTCAGTATGTGTAGCGATATTCATGGTAAAAAGCTTTTCATAAGATTCCCAAGGGTATTGATTTCCGTTTCTCTTCTATTTCCCATTCTTCACCAACCGTGGTGACTGCGCTTAGAAATAGTTCTTTTCAACAGATCAAAGGTACAGTAATTCAAATATATACAAAGCGTACATACAACAGTCCTCATTATTTCATGGAATGTAAAGGTACTTTTCGAAGTATGACTTGTAGCTATGTCTTGATAAAGCTTTTACTATTTAGAGGTCAATGGGGTAAGTCATATCACTGACTCTCCGATTGCCCGAATGCACAAGGATAAAGAAAACCGAATGACCAAACCGCCGCAACAGCAACATTGACGGGAACTATAGTTGAGTTCTAAGGGCCATCACCAGCCATGGTCCAATCCTTCCCGAAGGAAGTATGTCCCGTCTTCGATGGGAGGAGCCAGATCCCCTACCTATTTATGTCCTCTTTTCAAGATGTCCTCCCCCGGGGGGGGGGGGCTCAATGGGATAAAGAAATGGAGCTTCTTCTGTAATTGTCGGGTGTCATACTTTCTCTTGATGTAATGTTAAATTGATTTTAGCAACTTTTTCTTTTTCATTTTCTTTATTTTTAATTTCCAAGTAAGGGATAACTACGATAATCATAAACTCTTTAGTATAATTTTCTTGGCATAGACAGAATCGGAATAGTATGCCTTTTTCCTTCATTTTCTAAAGTAAATGAATCTGTTCTTACGGCAATCATTTAGACAAGCCCATAATCTACAAAGTTTTACAAATTGTATCAATTTATATCTTATTAAATAAATTTCATGCAAGATCTTATATCTAGCATTAAATCAGATACATCTCCAAAAACTAATGAATGTAGAGGGAAGAAACTCTTTATAACTTCGTTATGAAGTAGATGAAAATAACAGACGAGTTTCAGGAACGGTTAGTTTATTCTTTTCTAAGTTCTACATTTCACAAAACAAAACAAACACGAACACGAAATTACATGACACTCATTTGGAATAAAATCTAAAAATGATTTCCCCCATAAGGATCATGGGAAATACACCTTGATTTTAAAAATGTAACGCCATCTGTTGTATCAGAAAAAGAAAGTAGCAGTGTTATGTATAGCTACATGAACATTACATATTTGTTTTTTTTAAATTGTAAATCTTGATTCATTATTTGCTATAAATATCTCAGTTTTTGCAATCGACGTACTTTTCTTATTATCTGCGATTTCACTTAAGAAATACTTAAAACATTACGCATTGTTTTCGAGTATTCGTTTGGAACCTTCTTTCAATGCAGAAATTATGATAAAAAAAGATTTTTCTTTCCGACCAATAATGTTTCTTATTTTGCACCTTTAAAGTGTAGAATTTTTCGCAAGGAAAGAAATAGAAAGCATATATTATAAAGTAATTAAAATTCTACACTGCGACTTACAGGGAGCGACTTACAGTTGGAGAAATCCTAAATTGGCATGTGCATTACAAACAAAAGGTTGAAAAGTAATAAATTTGTAATGAAAAATCAACAAAAATAATAATAAAAAATAAAACTGAGATCCAAATTTAGTTATCATTTGATAATATTATTATTTTGAATTCATTGTTTGCCTTAATTAATTTAAGTCATTAAGTTGTTTAAACCAGTTTGAAACACAAAGTTTTGGAGCTCGACCTGTTTTGAGACGAAATAACAGCTATGATGTCAAATTTCTACGTCATCCTTTTAAATCGCATCTGCTGTCAAAGAAGCATACGCAATAAAAAAAACAATACTGGTAAAAGCAGGTCAAGCTTTTAAAAACATATCTACTTTGAAAGAAGCATAAATAATAATAATGCAATACTGGTAAAAGCAGGTAAAGCATATATATGATAAAAAGATGTTGAGGAATATTACCATTTATGCTCATTGCCTACGCGATTTCAATTATTCATTGCCTTTAATTATTCACAAACTCCTAAAAAAAAACATCTTGTTCCCATATGATTATAAAAGGAACATGTCATTATATTTATTGCCTCATACCATTTCAACATTATCATTTAATCAGTTACAACTTAAATTAGTTTTTAACTAAGAACTTGATTGGAAAAGCTGATTATAACTGTTTTATTTTCATTCAAATTATTATCGTGTTTAATGTCCTTCTTTCAAACTACACTTTGTTTATTTCCATAGCTTTAAAATTTAAATTACTAGAAAAATGCGAAAAAGGAGATACGAAAATCAAAAAAGATTAAAATGAAATCTGCTATGCATATTTCAATGTATCATGTCAGAACTAAATTTCTTGAACGGCCAAGCATCACGAGCTCGCGCGAGTTAAAATTATATTTTTTATTCATTTTAATGGTTTCATTTGAATGAGTCACTTTAATATTGCAAACGATCCAAAAAATCTTTGTCTCGCATTTATTGTTTAAAAAAAATATCACATTTCCTGTTTATTTCATTTCATGCAATCGCGTGCTCAAAATGACATTTTTCTAGGTTTTATTGGCTGTAGTAAATAATTTTTTTAAAAAAATCAGAGCTTTTGTAAATGCGATGGCAACATGTTATCAGAAGATGATTTTTTTTAAATGCTCGTGCAGAAAATAAAATTTTTATTTTTCGCCTACGGATTTTTGTTGATGCCAAAAACTTCATCCCAAAAACAACATCATGTTCTGACATGATACAAATTCTTGTAAATATCTTTTATATATCAACTTTTCAATAACTCAACAAAAAACAACACATTTTCAGCGTCCAGAAAATAGTAGCGTATTCAATTATTATCACTAGGCTTCAAATTATTTAACTTATTTCATTTCCTGTAGTATATATCCCTTTTAAACGCTAAGATACATTTATTATGAGTTTGTTTAATATTAAATATTGGTTGCAAGATTCATTGTTAAAATTTAAACAAAATCCTCTTTTTAAAAGGACTACTTTTCACGTTGTTTCAAATTAATTATCAATACCCTTTTAAAATCAATACTTGCTAAAAGCTTCTTAAAAGTTGGTGAATAGCTTAAATATTCTAATCACGTCCCACTTTCAATAAAATGGGGTAGAGTTTTTTTTTTTTTTCTTTGCCATACCGCAAATGAAATTCTTAGTTTCTTGTAAAAGAGAAAAGGCAGTTTCCTCCCGTCCAAGTAAACACCGCTTTGCTTACAAACCGCCAATAGGATTTCTCTGTTGCCTTGACGACGGGAAAAACTTTGGCAAGTCTTTTAATCGTTTATTCGGCGCGATAAATTGTCCCGATCTTTTCCGGAATGGAATTACTAAATAAAAATAACACCAATCGTCTGTTCGGTTATAAATAACACTTGTATGTGTTAATCGATTGCTGCTGAAGGCTCTTTCATCGAAGGACCTCCGTCGAACAAAAAGGGGAAAGAATAATAGGGTTGTGCTTCTTTCTCCGAAGTGAGGGAAAACTTTCAGGTGCATAATCAAAGGGTGTAGCTTCTTTATTTTTTTAACGGTTGTTTTTTTTTTTCTCAATTTTTATAGTTTTTTTTTTTTAGCTGATGTATTGTTATTTGTTCAAAACTAACCCTTCACTTTGATTATCATTTCTCAGTAAATAGAAACACAGGAATTAGTAATAGAAATTTAATACGTTTTAATCAAGAACAATTAAAAAAATGAGCAACTGCTCTGAGAATTGATCTCCTTTGAAGCGACCAGGGACCTTCAAAATGACTTTTTGTAATTTTCACCTTAGCAATTTGAAATTTTACAGGCATTAAGAGCAACACTATAGGAGATGACACACAAAATTTTAAATCATTATATTCATTTATTTATGAGTTGGGGGGTAATATAATATAATATTAGCATGAATAACGTTAGATAAAAAATGTTCCAGGCTCTCCAAATATGTTCGAAAGCACTCCAGTTTTTATTATTGTTTACTCTAACCCTTTTTAAACAAAAGTTGGGATTAATCTTGAAGTTTAAGTAAAAAATATCGAAATTAACCGATGTAATAACTCAAAACTACTTAAACTTTTTTTTAAAAAAAATCAGTTGTTTACCAAGATCATCCTGCTTCAAGTACGCATTTATTAGGTTATTGAAATTTGTTTCAATATTATGGTAATATGATTATTATGGTTATATATGGCTGTTATAACCAATGCCACAGTACAACGCGTCTTGGCAAACTTTTTTGCAAAGAAAGAATACATCGAATGGAATGACTTGACTACGGTTTGGCGGTTTTTCAAAACGTCGGCTTTTGTAAAAACACTAGACTTGACTTTCACGCAATTTAAATTCTGTAAAACATGTAGGCAATGAATTTAGGAGAATTGCAGCAAAGCGCGATTCTTCATCGTTTAGCAAAGCGAAGATTTTGTGGCACTAAATGAAGAGTTTCAAATATTTTAATGACAATTTTCAGTCGAGCTAGTTGATGAGAGTATTTCGTAGAACTTATTGCTTCCCATGGAGGAAGGAGCTTGTAGAAAGTTAAGGCTTTCCTAACAACTAGTTAATAGTCCTGATAAACCTTTTCAGTTCGGTAGAAATTGCATCAATTACTGGATAAAACGTGCTAATCAGAAAAATGTGCTACATTTATATGCCAAGAAAAGCTTTTATGAGCTTCGAAATTCTCAAATCTATATCGTGGAAAGGACTTTTTTAGAGAGTATTGCATATTAACGTTCCTTTTGAAATTGAAATCAAAGGATTTATAGCATGTTTGCAAAATCTTGAAAGTTATTAGCTCTCATGAAATATTCTATCTAAGATTCGTACAGGACTACAACCCATAGGATGTTCGCTGGCAGCGATTTGGGAGACCGGGATATTTGATTCACCATCACCCAAATCCTGTCTGTTTTTTGGCCAACAGAGTCTTCAGCAATTCAAATAGGAACATGTTTGAGTGTAGTTCGCCGCTTCCTGAGAACCATTAACTAATTTTCAAAAAGAAATCCGCACACCAAGTACTTCTAAAAACCCTACCTTCAATTTTTCTTTCTCCATTGGTGGATGATAAAGGATGTGTTCGCTTTGTTTTTGTGGTACATGTTAGGCTTAGCATGTAAGTAATTTCCTCGAATAGCTCACGAGGAATTTATAAATTATTCGACAAGACAGCGACTTCTGCATTTTATCTTCAAGACATCAGTTTTTCATGATATTTTAGGCTTAAAAATTGATTTAAAAGAAATGAAAAATTAATGAAGTTTTGGGGAGGTCTCTGAGGGAAACATGAATTGCTTTAGAGTCCAATTAAGTTAATTCGGTACTTACGTATTAGACCGTCTTCGCCAACGATCGCCAACGGTTTAGTAACTCGTTGGTGACGGATTTAAATTTGGGGGTAAAGATCCACGGATTACACAATTGCCGTATTGCCATAATTGGTGATTTAGCGACTCATTGGCGACGACTTCAAATTTGGCGATAAAGTTGGACTGTATAATACGTAAGTACAGTTAATTCAACAGTAGGAATAAAACCCATTTTTAAATACATTTATGTTAAAATATGAAATTATAAGAAAAAGTCTCAGTAAACTTTATAAGAAAACAAATATCTCAGAAACCTTAATAAACATCCTTTCCGATAGCAAAGTGGCAATTCAAACAAGTGACGGTCCAGCACTTTGGAAGCAAACACAAGGTTGCCCTCAAGGATCTTGTACATCTTCTCTTTTTTGGAACATAGTTGCAGATGAAATTTTAAAAACAGATTGGCCAAGAGAAATTCACTTGCAAGCATATGCAGACGACTTTGCATTTGTCATCAGTGGGAGAACTAGATGCGAATTAGAAAAATACACAAACTCAGCTCTTAAAACTTTTAAAATATGGACCGATAAAAATCAATTTGTAATATCAATAGAAAAATCACAATATTTACTTATAGGAAAATTGTCCAGAGGGCCAACTGTTCGATGGAATACCCAACCTCTAAGAAGAACATCATCTTTAAAATATCTGGGAGTAGTAATAGACGAAAAACTAAATTGGATCACTCATATTCAAGAACAAGGCTCTAAGGCTATCAGCCAATATCACCAACTTTGCCGCATAGCTGGTCCT
The DNA here is from genome assembly GCA_026289955.1 of Argiope argentata. Lineage (NCBI taxonomy): Eukaryota > Metazoa > Arthropoda > Arachnida > Araneae > Araneidae > Argiope > Argiope argentata. The sequence continues at coordinate 527,068 of JAOUZG010008838.1, read as the reverse complement.
CGCTGGGGATTACAGCAACAATTCAGAAGAATCCTGTATCAAACAGTCACCGAGAGGATGCTTCTTCATGGTGTAAATGCATGGTCTCTTTCCTTATCTCCCAGGTTGGAGAGAAAATTAGCAACTATTCAGAGGATCTTCCTGCTATATATCACTGGATCATATCGTACAACACCCACAGCTGCTCTGCATCACAGGCATCATGCCACTTCACCTGAAGGCTCAACAAGAAGCCCTTTACATCAACGTTACTTGCTTGAAGAAAGAAACAGAATTTGAAGCTGTAACATATGATCCAGGAGAATATGGAGAAAAAGTCAAAAATATCACCATCCACCCTTCTTTGTTTGAGGTAGAAAATCAAGTCTCAACATTAGAACCCTTTAAAGAGGTTAACAATCTAACATTCTACACAGATGGGTCCAAAACAGAGCTAGGAACAGGTTGCTCATATTGCGCATTTAAAAACGGCACGAAAGTCCTTGAATGGAAAGGAAAATTGGAAGAATTTCATACTGTGTTTCAAGCCGAATTGCTTGGGCTCAAAACGACTGTTTTACGAGCCAGTTAAGAGAATGAGAAGATTAAAATCTGGACAGACAGTCTTTCAAGTTTGCTGGCAATACAAGATCCCCATTCCCCTCATCAACTGGTCCGAGACATCCAGTCCTTACTCGTCCAAAACCCAAATATTCTCTTAAGATGGATCAAATCCCATGTTGGCCATAGGGGTAATGAAGAAGCTGATATCCTAGCGAAATCAGCAATCACTGATGGTGTATTGATGGAAGCTCCGAAACCCCGGTGTCATCTTAGACATCAACTTCAAAAAATTTTTATAAGAAAATGGCAAATTCTTTGGGATAGCGGAAACACGGGGTGTTCTGTATATAAAATTATAAAAACAGTAAAACTGCAACCACTCTCTTGGACTCGTGAAGAAATTTTATTTGTAACAGGACATGGTCCATTCCCTTCTTTTCTTCACCGGTTCCATTTATCAGAAAACGACTATTGCTCTTGTGGGGAAGTCGGTGATCCCATCCACTTTGCAACATCCTGCCCTTTTACGGTTTCATGGCACCTTCGAAAACCCTCAACTTCGCTAGAAAGTCTTTGGTTTAAAAGAGTTCTTAATAATTCATCTTCCAAAAAAAGAATCATAAACATGATTAGATTTTTAATTGATCATGGAGAACTGTTACGGCTCGATTAAGCTCATCAGTTATTGAGTATCATTTAATATCACGCATTTTTATATTAAATCCTTTTAACCCTTCAAGTTACTAATTTTTTTTAATTCTCTCATATTTTCATCCATACTGTACGTTATGATATCATTCATCCATTTTGTTGTACTCCAGACCTTCTTCACTCTAATTTTATCACTTATTGTTATGTTATATGTCTGTATATTTTGTCTCTTGTATGTTTCTTTCCAATAATGTAACAACTGTGTAACGGTTTTTTTTTTTTTTTGGTTTTTAATAAAGTCCACCTACATCTATACCAAACCGGAAAGGGGCCATTTGAGCCCTAGGAACGGAGGTGTGGTGTGGTGTTAAGTGTTAATACATTTTTTTTATCAGACAAGATTTAAAAAATCCCCAATTATATAAAAACAACAACAGAAGTGTTTTTCGTTCTACATTTTTGTATTTGTAAATAATATAGACTATTTTGCATTTAAGTTAGGAAAGAGACTTGAATATAAAGTAAGACACCCCTTTGGTTGTTTAATCCAAAATTCAAAAAACAGAATTTTGATTTCAAGGCCACATCGCTTATTTCATCTATCTGCATTACTATGATTATAAATGATCATATTTACAAATATAGGGGCAGACATATCTTAGCATTAATGGATTTTCCTAAACATTCAATACTGATTTACAATTTTCGTGTAATAAATTAAATTTCATGAGACTTGCTAGCTGCATTTTTATTAATCACGATAGAGGAAAAATCATGTATAAATAGACAATTTTTATAAGCTCCGCAATTTCCAAAACGTGAATATTCTTCGAAAAGGAAGAAATCGAATTTTTCAATGTTTATAATATTTTTCCTCCCAAACATCATGCACGAGAAAGAGAAAATGGAGACATTTTTCTTGAATCGCACAATTCTTTTTTATATAAAATGTTAACGAAATTAATTTCAAAATATTTAATTTTTAGCTTACTTATCTGAAAATTTTTGGCTAAAACAAATTAATTGCATTATTGTTGGTTTTTTTTAATTCCTACTATTAGCTCACACACTCCCCACCGCCAAATAAGTAACGAATTCAATTTGTTTTTCCCCACTCTAGTGAGGTTAAGCTTAACAAGTTTCCGGCCGATTATTTCAAACGATTATGTTTACTGTATGAATGTTCGATGCATTTTAAATTAAACATTATTGATGAATCGATTTTTCGGATCCATTTTGAAGTACTTTCGAATTAAAATATTACAGAATAAAGAAAATAAAAAATTTCTAATCTGTATTGCATTACCCCAAATGGCATTAGAAAATTGACCCATTTTTTATGCCTCAATTGCGTTGAATCCTAAATTGGTGTTGAAAATTCAAAGCCAATTGAGTGTATTCTAATTTATTTCCGATGGATAAGAACTTGATTTTGTTTTGGTCAGACATAATTTTTTGATCATGTATATTTCTTGTAATTATTTAACAAAATGCAACTAAAATAAAAAAAATTGTTGACCTATGTAGAAATTGACATAATTTTTAATATTACTTTTTCTTAACCAGCTATTTTTGACAAATATGCGAGTAATGGAAAAAGTACATTTTGCGTTAAGAGGAGTTTATCCAATAACAATTATTATATTTATATAATAATTGTTTAATTGTGTGTGTATGTGACGATTTAGATACGCATTTTCCGAAGAGATCAAAACAGTTAACTGGTTAAAAATAAACCTTCTTAGTTGACAGAATTAAAATTTCTTACAGCCCAAGAATAGGAAGAACCATACATGAATTCAAAATCTAAGTTGATAATAAAAAATGCAACTAAACAATAAAATAAAATATTTACTTTCTAATCCATGTATTAATAATTTTTGTAATTATGACAATTTTAGTTGAATATGTATCGATAAAAATAAAAATTCAACACACAATTTTTATAATAGCCTTTTACAGAATTATTTATCGATTCACAAAGCAAAAATTAAAACAAAATTTCTAATGGTGCACGAATTTTATGACACATTAATATATTTATATATAAAATGTAAAAGCCATTTTTGGCAAAACAATTACAGCAATAAAATATCGATTTTTTTACTTCTGCTTTTAAAATATAGCAACCCTTTAAAGAAACTTCACTTTCCCTTGATTGGAAATTTTATGGGAAGAAACTCACAAACTATAATACTTTGTACAGAAAATTGGATGGAAAAGGCCTTAATTCAGCTTTTATTCTTTGTAATTAATTCAATCGATAGACTTGGCACATCACATAAAAGGCCTTTCCCCTCTCTCTGTATTTGTTAATACTGCTTTTCAACCGCGTTTCGTCAATGTTTTAGAACGTGAAACAGTAACCTAGGATGAATCTTTTGTGTGCTTGTCACTCTTAGGATCGATACTTTCTTGTTTGGGGAAAAAGTATTATGTGAGTGAGAAAAGTTTTTCTTTTTTTACCTGAAATTTTCATTTAGAATGGATGTCTGAAAAAAATAGGCCAAATATTCCTTGTTTAAAAAAATGTAGCTATATTATTCGCAAAAGTCTTAGTTTGAAAGATTTTTACCGATCTATTGCTTAACACTTTGCTGATCGGTGACGAGTTAACTCGTCTTTTCATGTCCAAACGTTGTTGACCGGTGACGAGTTAACTCGTCATTGCACTTGCATTATCTGTTTCAATTTATAACACCGAGGGCGATATAGAACATTGCAAAAACTTGGCGTATCGTGTTTAGTCTTGCCCGCTCTATAACAGAAAAATTACTTTTCCTAGTATTTACATTTTTTTTTTAGGATTTTAGTAAAATTCCAAAAATTTCAACCATGACGGAACGTATTGGCGAAGAATTTTTTGATGTTCCAATTCAACAAAATTCATTGGAGTTTTTTTAGAACGTTTTGCTTTCATATTCAATTACAAAAAAGTAGCCGGTGACATGACATAGTTTCTGTGTAAAATTGCCGGTCACCAAAGTGTTAAGAAACATACATATTTCGCAGTATACATTTATGATGATCTCTTTTTGCTTTTTTTTTTTTTTTGAATATGCAAAGAAAAAATATTGTAATCGTCAAAAATTCGAATTCGACATTTTAACGAATCTCAATGTTTTAGAACACTTCAATTCTAAAAATTACATTCTTTTAAATTTTAAATCCAAATTTTAACTAATTTTGTCTAATTATTATCTAAAGAAAGTTGTGAAGGGTCTATTTTTTAAAATCGTTAAACAGAACATTTAACATGAATTGAATATAAAAGTTATTTATAGCTATTACAGTTCTTAAAAGGTCAGACATCATATCAGTAAATCATTCGAATATGCGTCACCTTATTTCTAGTCTAAACAAGAAGTTAAAAACAAAAATAACGTGGCATGTGTCGTCTACTATTTTTATTCGTATTTCAAAGCAACTAAACTTATTAATACGGTTCATTTGTACTATGCCCTTGGAGGAAACAGATACGTTTTCCTCCTAGACATTTTCGGTAGCTTTAAAAATAATTTAATGGTTCCATAAAAGAAATAAAAATCTTCCAAGAATTTAACTGCTTCCTTAATTTGTAAAGATTATGTTTTATTAATGAAATTTATTAACCCGTTTATTTTTTCGTTATTTTAAACTTTCTTGGATAATTAATGATAGGAAAATGCACTTTTTTCTTTATAAGCTTTCATTATTCAATGAAAAAGTATTGACTGCATTTGGAAAAATGATAAACAATAAGAACTATTTTTATTATCTTTTCTTCAAAATAGAGAAAGTTTTATAATCGTTTAAAAATTCTGTATCAAATTTTTAAACAAGTCTCTACGCTTTAAATTTTACTGAATGCAAAAAAAAAAATTTTTTTTTAATTATATCTGTTTATTTATGGGTCTATATACGAGTTAATTCAGAAACGTAATGAATAAAAAAATTGATATTTCATAAAAAATACTTTATACCAGGGATGCACAACCTTTTCATAATGAGGGGCCAAAATATAAAAAAGGATTTTATTGAGGGCCAAAGCAGCACGTGGATGTTAAAACATATTATAAACGCGAGAACACTTTTTTGTGACATTACGCATGAATTACAATTATTACTTTACTTATTTTACTCATACACATATTATGCAATAAATAAATGAATAAAACACAAAAATTATCGATATGATTAAAATACTTTACCTCCAAAAAAGATGATTCCTGCTAAAAAGGTGGCAAACTTGAGAGAATAACAGAGCAAAACTTTTTGGTAATTACACAGAGAACACAATTTAAATTTTGAGAAAAAAATTAGTAATAATTAATGAAATGGCTGGAACTGAATATTTGAAGTTGTGAAAGAAACAAACTGAAAAGCCGCGTAATAAAAAATAAATAAATTTAATGAACAACGGTAAATTATTTATTCTGATGTAGAATTGTTTTTGTATCAGATATTTTCCCCTGTTTCTCTGAAAAAGTCTCATTTCATTTCAAATCAGTCTTATTTTATTGACAACATTCGCGGGCCGACTTCAAAGTCTACGTGGGCCAATTTTGTCCCGAGGGCCATAGGCTGAGCATCCCTGCTTTATACCAAAACTATGGATTTTTAGCAATTTTTAAGCAATATCTATAGAAGAGTTGAGCTGAGGATTCAGCATTCTTTTGGACATTGATCGAGCTTACAGAATTAATTCAGTTCAGTTCAATTATATTAATGCCCAGTTTTTAAAACATCAAGGCCATTTGGGGACAAACCTCATAATTTTGAAACTAGCTCAGATGGCGAGGACTATACCTTAGTTCCCAACCCTTCTTCAAACTTCCACACCTCACACGCAGGTCGATATTTAAGCTACCAGACCCACTGGCAAGATGGGTTTTCAGTTCCGAAGTTGAAACCTTATCACCAGACCACTACTACCCTTTACGGAATTAATACGCATCCAGAAAACAGAACACATAACCTCTTTTCTTTTACTCATTTGGTTATCAAATACTGTTTTATTGGCCCTTAAATGGAGAGTGCGGTCTGTCAGACTTGTTCTATTTTTATCGTAATTAAATTCATTGACTCTGTAGCCTCCTGTTTCGTGGCCTTTATAACACGAGTAGTTTATCAGCTGGTTCCAAGGGATGTTTTTTCAATATTTCAGCTATTCGTGAAGTCTGTGAGACCGCACAACCCCTTTAGTGTTCCAAGTTTATGCAATGCTTAGTAGATGGCTCGAAACATCATCCAACCTATATATCCTCGTTATAAAGCAGAGCAGCAGAGATAATGAAGTAGAAACTGATTTTAGTGATGGGGATAATTTTACAGAAAATATGTTCGATGAAAGATCGCATTCAACTGATTCTGATGCGCATGTTCAAATATAATTAATTTTTCTAGTGATATACTGTATTTTGAAAATTTTCTAAAATATGTTAATATACCACGAGAAATATCTGCTGAATTTATAAGCTGATTTTTATACTTTTACTTACCCTGTATGTTTAAAATGCTTTCGAAGACCGATGATATCAATAAAAAATGGTCAATTTTACCCACTGTCAATTTTTATTTTTTTTATTTTTCATATATTTGCAGAATTTTTCCTTATATCGTTTTCGATATATCTTTGTATACTGAAAAATTACATTTGATTTAAAAAATGATAAGTAATGTGTTTTTTCAAGACTATTGTTTGTTGTAACGTAATTTGAGCAGAAAATGTATGTTCCAAAGAAATTACTTTTTTCAATGTTCATTTATTTTGAAAAATTTCTGAAAAAATATCAAGAAAAATATCTGCAGAATATAATGACAGGTTTTCATACAATAATTCTATTATAAAATTGAATTTGAGTGTAAAGAAAATGTTGTGTCCTATACCGCACCTCCCCAAATAAGTCTTAAATTTTCACCTCCCCAATTAAGTATTAAAAACAGATTTCTATAATTCTCTTAACATTATAAAGCATAAAAAATGAATTTATTGAGCAAATGGTCTTGAAATTTTCATTATACATTGCAGTTTTCTTATTTATTTAATATTATAATACGTACCAGAAATCATTTTAGAGCAGCTTCATGATCGTAACGTATCAGAATACTTTTAATTTCATTGCTGAAAGATAGATCCTTTCTAGATGTATTATGTATATTATTGTTCTGCATCTAAATCTAGATCTATTCCTTGAAGATCTATTATGTATATTATTAAGATCTTCACTAAATCCGTTGAGATCCAGTAATTTCTCGTTGGCTAGATTTGGAAATTTGGAGATGAGTCGCATGTTTTATATCATTCTTATTATCTGAATATTATTAAAAATTATATCGCAAAATTAGCCTACAAAGGTAATATTAATCAAACTAAACAATTCATTGCTAAGGAGTCATAATTTGGAAAAGAGGATGCCAGCTCAGATGAAATTCTCATTCCTTTTTTAAATTTGAATAGGCCAATGGCGAATGGCTCAATAATCCAATGAATGGCACAATAGTTATGAATAGTGCAATGGCGAATGGTTCAATAGTTCAATGAATGGTCCAATAGTTATAAATAGTTCAGTTAATGGTTCTAAAGTTATGAATAGTCCAGTGGCAAATGATGCCATAGTCCAATCTATAGCTATGAATAGTCCTATAGTGATAAATAGTACAATGGCTAATAGCTGAATAATCCAATGAATGGCTCTATAGTTATTAATAATCCAATGGCGAATGGTTCAATAGTCCAATGAATGGTCCTATAGTAATTAATAGTCCAACGGTTAATTGCTCAATAGTCCAATGAATGGTCCTATAGTTATGAATAGTATAGAGGCGAAGGGTCCAATGTTCCAATGAATGGTTGTATAGTTATGAATAGTCCAATGGCTAATAACTTAATAATCCAATGAATGCTCCTATAGTTATGAATAGTCCAATGGCGAATGGTTCAATAGTTCAATGAATGATCTAATAGTTATAAATAGTTCAATTAATGGTTCTAAAGTTATGAATAGTTCAGTGGCGAATGGTGCCGTAGTCCAACCTATAGCTATGAATAGTCCTATAGTGATAAAGAGTACAATGGCTAATAGCTCAATAATCCAGTGAATGGTCCTATAGTTATGAATAGTCCAATTGCTAATTACTCAAGAATCCAATGAATGGTCCTATAGTTATGAATAGTCTAATGGCGAATAGTTCGATAGCCCAATGAATGGCCCTATAGTTATTAATAATCCAATGGCGAATGGTTCAATAGTCCAATGA
>JAOUZG010008838.1:498705-512640 GCA_026289955.1 Argiope argentata | reverse complement strand
TAAATAAATGGATTGCAATATTGGCAAAAGACACCAATTAAAGTTTGGATTCCTATAAAATATAAAATAGCTATAAAACATTTTTAACTAAATGGATTGCAATATTGACAAAAGACGATGATTAAAATTTGAATTTCTATAGAGTATAAACTAAATATAAAATATTTTTAAGTAAATGGATTGCAAGATTGACAAAAAACATTAAATAAAATATGGATATCTATAAATTACCTACGAAATATTTTTAAATAAATGGATTGCAATATTGACAAAAGACGCTGATTAAAGTTTGGATTTCTATAAACTACCTATAAAATTTTTTTTAGCTAAATGGATTGAAAGATAGACAAAAAACACTAATTAAAATATGGATATCTATAAACTACCTATGAAATATTTCTAAATAAATGGAGTGCAACATTGGTAAAAGACGCGAAATAAAATCCAATCTAAACAACTATTAGAAAACAGCCGATTCGAATAACAAATTGTTAAGAAACTTCGATTTAGAACAGTTTAGAAATTAAAACATTTGTTTGAGAAACTTTTTATGCTTTAAGCGTAATGCATAGAACAATAAGAACTGACCTTTATCGGCATCTACTCGCCAACTTGATTCCGACGCAATCCAAAGGGTCCGTCCATCCGCGCGCACAAAAGCATGAGCCACAGGAAGATATCCCACTGCGGCCACTCATCAGGTGCAAATGAACGCCCATCTGCTAGATGCCGCCAGTTCCGATGCCAAAATTAAATTCCCTCCCTCTGCTCCATGTGCGAAAAGGTTGGCCTTGCGCCCAGGCATGCGTTCGTACACCCCCCACGAAGAACTCTGTTGTGCTCGCCGCGCGCTGGTTGCTTTAAACCATCATTCGCGCAATTTTGGAAACGACTATTTATCTTTTTTTATGTTTTTTTAATACCTCAAAACTCGAAAAGAATATGTGGAGGTGTTGCATTTTTTCTTAATGTGATAACTAAAAATAAGTTCCTTCGCAGAATTAGAAATGTTCTTTGGAAAAAACATTAAAAGATGTCGCTCTTTTTATATTATTTTATTTTAATTTTTTATTTTAAGATGTAAATCAGCCCCGGTTGTTCATACAACCAATCAAGTTCAGTGTGTATATTTTACCAGCCAAAATGGAAATAAAATCAATCCGTTATACAACAAACTTCTTAAATATAATCTTCAATAAAAATAAAGGTGTTTGTGCGCGCGCTTATGCGTACGTGCATGCGTGCGAGCTTGTGTATATTCATGCATGTGTCCAGGCGCACACGAACATAAAATTAAATTTTCCTTTTGATTTCCATGTAAATTTTTTAAAACATTTTTTTACTTAACTTTAGATCAACTACTTTAGTGAATTCTCATTGTACATGTTTTAATTGAATGTGCTGTTTTTAATTCTCATCGCTCTTGTTTTTTTACCTTGACTTCTTTAACCTCTAGCTTACGGGCGGTACAACTGCTGTACCAAGATTTTTTTAACCTTTCCTTACGGGTCGGTACAACTGTTGTACCAGTAACGAGCTTGGATTTCTTACCCCCACTTGAACTTCCCGGCGAACCGTAATTGCCTCATAAAAATCCCTGCCCTTTTGTGCTATACCCCTTAGGGTCAGTAGATTTCGTCCTGCTGTAGTTATAATCACTGTTGGCGCTAGTCAGTTTTCTGAACCTTGCTTTGGCGACATTTTTTTAAGTAACATTTCTGAGAGGTATGGAAGGAGTTTGCTTAACTTCATTTGTTAGTAATACTCGATTGAAAACATTATTCTTTTCCACCGTTGCTTAATTTCTAACCATTGTAAATTGTTAATTTTTTAACAATAAAATTTTGTAAATTTATAATAATGCGCGTTTATAATTTTATTTGAATCAAGAATTACTTGAAATTTCATTTCTGATGGAATGGTGTAGTGTAGGTAATCGGTGACCTAGATAAATTGCTACATTTTTCGTCATTCGTCATAGTCCAAAAAAACTAAATTGAGCCTACGATTGGTTTTTTTTTCTTTTATCCTATCATTATTCTGTTTTACATTGAAAAGTGACACAACACTCTTTTGTCTTCATGCCTGCCTCCCCTTCTATGACTGGAATCTCGGGCATATATACTTCGCAGTTACTAATGTACTATTCTAACACAACATTAAGGAATTGATTACTTAAGATTTTTTAACTTTTAAAGTTTAATACTTGAACAAAAACTTCAGGCTAAAAATACATTTGGGTTGGGATTTTTAAGCCAGCTGCAAGTTTCATCATTATTTTTTATGATTAATGAAAACGGTTGCTTTAATTATTTATAGATAATCATTCATTAAAAGTTATGATTCTAATTTTAAAATATTGAAAGGGGTTCTTTAAATCTATGATAAATAATACTTGGTAGCATTTTATGCATTCAAACATCAGAAGAAAAATATTAAAATCTTTATTCCTTCATTTTAATTCATTGAAAAGTTACTAGACATTTGAATTTTTCCAGAAATATTTTTACTCAAATAAAATAGTAGGAATTCTAGATTTAATTTTAAGCATTTCTGAAATATAATCTAAATACTCTGCTTGTACAAATGTTGTGGCTAATTACGAAGGCTGATCATTTAGAATGCTAGCTTTATTCATTAAAGATTTTTTGAAAGTTTTCTTTTTTGATAACTACTTTTCAACATAATATTATATCAATGAAATCTTATGTATCAAATTCTATACAAACCATATCTAATCTTAGTTTGGTTGAAATAACCTTCTTAAATCTGGTGATTAGTAACGTATTAGTAAATTTTTAAGCAGAAAAACAAATCATAAATCAATTATTTATTGCCTACAAAGCTCAGCGTACTTTTCAAAAATACTATACTGCTATGAGTTATTGAAATTTTCGGGAAAAAATCACTATAAATTATAAGAATCGACAATAAAATAGGGAAACGTCACTAGTGATTTATATTGGAAACCGGCCGAAATATGTTAGGAATAAAAATTTTTTTTTTATGAGCTCAATATATTAATATTAAAAATTTGAATTTAACAAAATAGAAGACAATCATATATGCTATTTTGCAGATACATTGAACTTACAAAATAGCTAAGAATTGTTTTCTCTATTTCGCAAAGAAATGAAAATATTTTCAAAAAAATTAGTTATGAATTTTATACATTATTTATAAATGTTTACATTTAATAAAGATAATGAGTAAGAAGAAAAACAAAATGAAATTCACGGTGATGTGTTCATGTTTTATAAGAATTAAATTTACACCTTCAGTACGGCTTGAGAAATTTATTTAATCACAAATATGATTGAAAAATTGACAACGATAAATAATTATACCGCAGTTATTCTATTTAAAATTTATTTAATATCATAAAATTTAAGTCATTACTTGTATATATATAATTAGAAAACTAAAGTTTCAGAAAAAAAACTGCGATAAAAAGCTTTTTCTAGGGAACCAGACAAATTAAAACCTCAAAAAAGCAACCCGTTTAAGACGGAGAGGACAGATGACCAATTAACACTACGGGTGGCCGAAATCGGACAACAATCGCTTTTAAAAAAGGGGGAAAGCATTTGTTATCTTCACAGAATCCCCATATTCAAAGGAACTTTTTCGAGTTTGGGTTCCCGCAACGTAAAGGTTAACATTACAAGACTTGGTGGGTGTAAAATACCACCCAAATATTTTTAAATTCTTAAAGGCTATTGGTTTTTTATTTTTATATGAAAACTTTTATTATTCTGTCTTTGTTAAACATTCCTTTTAAGTTCATGTACATGACATCATTTTTTCAAATTTTCAAGGTACAGATCAAATTTTGTTCTCAAATCATTGTATGCACGAAATTTATACATTTTATCTCAACACTTATGTATTAATTTAACAAATGATTGTTTTTATATCTTTTATAATTTTACCATTTGATTGGCGCTGTGTAGCCAAATATGGCTCTTGTGCCAATAAACCCCATACAACCAACTCATCGTACAAAATATATTAGAAAGTCTGCTACTTGTTAACCCTTAAAGGTACATTTATTTGAACTTTGAACAGTGCATTACACGGTTGAACATCTTTTGTTATAGAATTATAAATGCTATATATAATTACTTTATAACATTATACTCTTTTATTTATATTGTTATTATCTACTTTTATAAAATTACTTACATTATATTTATTACTAGCCGCCTTTGGTGACCAGTCGGTTCGCCAATATAAATGCCAACTAAAGGGTTAAATCAATTTTTTTTATATATAACTTGGTCTCATAATAAGTTTTTCAGCAAAATATTTTCAAGCTTCGAATTTCGATAATCATGTAATCCACTTATACTATTATATAGGCCTTAAGCAGTCCTATCTTTGAACTCAGCATCTCTCTCTAATTTTCTATCAGTGCACGTAAAATTCAGTTTTAAATTAAAGTGGAAATGATTGAAGTGCACTTCATATAAAGAAATTTTTACTCAATTCAAGCATGCCTTTAAATAAAACTAAGAACTGAAAGCATAATAGTCCGACATTGAAGAAGCTCATAACAACATTCTTTTTATGTTTATAAACATATGTAAAAAAATTATGATTTAAATTCCTTTGGTCTTATAGATTCATATTTGTAAAATATTCTTAATATTTCAACTTGTAAATAAATAAGCATTTCTATCTTCTTCAAATCTGGCTGATTTATTCAGTTCTGAATATTGCAAGTTTAGAACAATCATCATTTTCATAATCTAGACCAATTATTCTAGAGTAACTCTGATTGGCTTCTTTGATATCTTGATAAAGTGATCAAAAATCGCCAGTTTTTATCGAATATTTATATTGAAATTTTCATAGATCGATCAGCTATGATGCTTGATTTAGTTCAATGGAGTACCACTTTTTTTTATTTTAAGGACTTATTGTCTCAAGAATATTTTGTTAAATATGATTCACAGAGTAGGTGATGTACGTAAAAGTTTAATTCATCGGCATTTTCCCCCTCAGTCTACTATTTATATGTTTCAATTAGCCCATTTGTTAAGAGATTTATGTCTCTTCCAAAAAAATTAAGAAATTAGATGGTGGGCTCCGGTTACAGAAGATGCCTTGTAGATGTTAAGCCATACTTATCTTAAATAAAACTGTTTAATTGGTTTAGTAATATATGTATAGTAAAATATCAGAGAAAACGTTTCATTTATTTTCCAAAAATATCATGTTTCATATTTGTTTCATTTTATACAGACACGTGCCGAAAATGACATTTTTATATGTTTAATTTGGAATGATAGTTGATTTATTTTTTCTCATTTGAGAATACGATATTGTTTAAGTTAGAAACTTTTGATGTCTCCGAAATATGCGGGTAAAAATAGTTTTATATGCTTTTACAAATTTTGCATTTTTAATTATTAGGTATGCTTGTTTGAAAGAAGATGCGTTTTCAAATAGCTGGCCTACTTTTACCAGTATACCTTTAATATTACGTATGCTTCGTTGAAAGCAGTTGCGTTTTTATTTCGCATGATTCATTAAAATGCGGAGATAAATTACAATCACGAAGGCGAACTCTTTGATTTGCACAAAATATCTTCTTCACAAAAGTAAAAGTAACAATTCAAAACATGCCTTATTGTCATAAAAATTGAAAAAACAATACGAATTCAAAAAATATTTTATTTCTACTTAATATCAATTGCTTTTTGTTCGTCGTTTCTTTGAAATGACGTCATTTTTAAAGTTCGCTTAAGATTTCTCGCTTTTAAGTAATTAATCTCGCTCTCAGAAGATTATCGTTTGGTGCTTTTCTAAACATTCTTTTTCAGTTTTAACTGTCGCACTTTTGTAATATATTTTTACTTTGTATTTTTATTTACTTTAATTCTTTAATTGAATTAATAATTTTGATATTGAAAACGATCAAGAAAAATTTACTCTTGCATTTATTGCTTAAAAAATATCACATTTCCTATTTATTTCATTTCATATAATCACGTGATGAAAATTATATTTTTCTGTTTTATTTTTGGTAGTAATTTATTTTTTTAAAAATAAGAACTTCTGAAATTGTGATGGCAACATTTTATTAAAAGCTGATTTTTTTTAGATCCTCGAGAAGATAAAATTTTATTTTTATTTTATTTTTGCGAAATAAATTGTTAAAAAAAAACGATTAAATTACATGTTTAAAAATTCATTAAAAATAGAGTTTTAATTCGCAGGTGAAAAGATTAGTATCATTGAAAAGCTAATTTTTTGAGCTTTAACATGATGCAAAAATCAATTTTGTGCTGTAATATTTTCAGAAGTTATAGCGAAAAAACGTTAAAATTTGGCTTATTTTTTAATTAATTAAAATTTTAATTAAAAATTCCAAAAAAGGGCTCCGAGGTGCATATTCCCGGCACCCAAGGTATACATATACCAAATTTGGTAGCTGTAGGTCGAACGGTCTGGTCTGCACAGCGCCAACAGACACACACACACACACATCTTGCTTTATTATAAGTAAAGATAAAGATAAAGATTTTCGTATCTTATCATGTAATCTCAAATTTTCATATTGTGTCAAGAATAATTATTTTTTATAATAAAATAAATATTTTTTATAGTAAAAACTTATTATTATTACTTGCATATCTTATCATGCAATCTCACATTTTTCAATGTAAAATATTAAGTATATAATTAGTAAAATCATTATATTTTATTATAATAATTATTATTATTATTTACATATCGTGCCATGTAATCTCGAATTTTCAATCCTGTTATATATAGTAAATAAAATTGTTATTTTTTATTATTACGAAAATATTATTTAAATTATTATATTATGTTACTATTTTATATATATTTTTAATATTTTATTATTTATATTGCTTAAATACTATTTAAAATATTTGCAGGTTAATAAAAGTTACAAAATTACGTAAAAAAATTTTTTTTGGAGAAGTAGTAATTTTTTCAATGATGTTTATCACTAACATAGCCCCCAAATCAAAATCATTATTCAAATGATCATTCTCAAAATTTGATAAAAAGCCAGAGACGTGTCCTTATTTTGTTAACACGTTGACTGTCGGACGCATTTCCCATGGTTTGTTCAATGTTTCTTTTCATTATATGATGCCTATTATGCTTAAATGTTATTTGCAACGGATAAAATGAGATAAAATCATGCTTAAAGCACTTTTCATGGTGGGAGTCACCGGTGACCCTTACCACGAGAGGCAATTTATCGTTGTCATCTTGTCAAACAATCGTGCTTCGAATGCTAAGAGATTACTCTCAGTCTTGAATCTTATTCAGTGCGTTCTACAACACAAGTAATTGAGTTTGTTATATTTTTTCACTCTACATACGTTTTTCCACTTTATATCTTACATTCAACTTTTTTTATTAGCCCTTAAAAATAGGGCTTCAGATGAAGATTATTCATCAAGTACATCATCTGACGGTGCAGTTTTACAAAGACCTTCAAAAAAGCTGCACATGCTATCGGACAGCGAGAAAAGTTCGTCGAGTAGTTCGTTGGATATGATACGAGTTTAATATATTTATCATACGTCAATAAAATTATTTTTGTATTTTCTATATTGCATTCATTTCTTCAAACCATTATGATAACAATGGTATTATTGAAAACATTATCAGTACCCGCATTTACTATAATTATGCACTTTTATTATTTGCTGCTTCGTCCGTCACCGGCGGCTCTTACGGCAGTTAACGTGTTAATATACATAAAATCAAATATTCAAATTGAATTTCCTTGTGTCCATACAAGTGGGGTTATATGAAAGACTGCCTGCATCAAAAGTCGTGTATCAGTTTGAAAGCTCAGTAGACGCACGTCACAATTGTTATCGGCTTTCGATACCACAAATGTTTAGAAATGCATTGAAAGAACTGGTGGTCGGTAAAGTGCGGCTCCGGATCCGCATATGGCTCTTGGGCAGCTAAAGTGCGGCTCATTGTTCGTATTTAATAAATATTTATTTAGTTTGAAATTTAGTTTTATTTAGTGTACTCATTATTTAGTGTAATAAAAGCTTACTAAACAAGCAGATTTGGCCCCCAATTTTTTAAAGTTGTAATTTTCATATTTGGCTCTTTGGCTAATAAGTTTGCCAACCACTGTATTAGACCATCGATCATTATTGCCAAGTTTCAAAGTGTCGCCAATAAGTTGCTACATCGCCAATAATGGCAAAAAATCGCCATAATTTTAAAAATTGTTCAAGCCTTAACTTTCGACCGCCATTTTGCTGGCTTCGTTGGCTTTCGACGGTTTATCGCCAAATTTGAATCCGTCGCCAATAAGTTACTAAACCGTTGGCGTAGATAGTCTAATACGTTAGTACCAAAGAAATTAAGTACGGTTTGAACATATTACGCGTAATCTTCTAGTTCATATAATTTAAAACATGCCCAAGATTTCTCGGGCACCCTTTATATTACTATGATTGCTACTTTCTCATTATTGTTGATTTCTGTTCCTCCAGATGCACTATTAAGTATCATCTTATATTCGATGTAAGCCTTCCTTTAGTCCACCGTTAGTTTTCCTTTAGAAGGTTAAAAAGTTTGGTAGGTTTAGATGTAAGCCTTCCTGTAGTAGGATACGGAAAGTACGGATAGAAAGCCCTGGAGTAACCTAATAATGTACTTCCAAAACAAATATCAGTACTGCAAATCTAAGTATAAACAAATTAAATGGAAACAATTAATGCATATCTACAATATCGAAGGATATACTCTAATTATATACCCAAAGATTACTATAAGAGGTATATCTATATACCCCAAAGGTACCCTTATTTGTGTATATCTATATACCCCAAGGAGATACTATATGCCAAATTTTGGTCATTGTGTGTTAAACTCCTGCCAGTAATTAATCCAAAGATTTTATAGTTGTTACAACTAGAAATTAATCACAAAAAATATTATTTTTATGGAAATTAAAAATTAGTTGCTAAATTTTTTTTCCAAAGGTGTTATTTTTATTACAATACACTATGAATCACTAAAATTATCGTGTAAGTCATTCCTAGAACATAACTACGATCACCCCTAAAATGTAACTATGATCACCAATGATACGATGTTAACACATACATGTTAAGATATTATACCCTGTTGAGTAAAAGGGAAAAAAAGTCAAACTGCTTACTATATTTTCTTCCTTTTATGATGAAAATGAAGATAAAATACACTATATTGAGTTTCATTATACTGAAGTAGAGGACAGAAACATCCCATGGGTTATTTATATTCATTTTTTGAAGGTATTATATCATCATCAAGACATAATACCCACATTATTTCGATATTTTAAAAAGGGCGTTTCGTATGTTGAAAAGGGTGTTGCATGCTTTACATATGCTGCCTTTCATTCCTTTGAGTTCATCATCACAATTCAATGTCAGCTCAACAAAAACACCTTTCTCTTATCACAAAACCAATATACTAATGGACATTTTTGGATTTACTACGAGGCCGTACATTTACCCCTGAGTTCTTTATTATCATTTTAAACGCTGATGTTTTCAAAATTGTAAGGAATAAAATTGACACTTTTATTTACAGATAACCGGTAAGCATAGAGAAAACATGTCAAAATGAAAAAATAAGACGGCTCAAATAAACTTGATAAATTAATGATTTTTGGTGATATAACATATATACTATCAGTGTATCATTGATATACATTTACATTTGAAATAGTTAAGGCAAAATTAAAAAGATTATAATAAAATTTTGATTATCGTCACTTTAAATGCTTATTTTTCAAAATTCTAAGGAAGAAAACTGACAAATTCTTTTTTTTCTTTTCTATTAAACGATGTCAGTAGGACAAATAAGCCAAAGTAAAAGGTTTAAACGGTTTTAATAAACTTCATAAGTTGATGACTTTTGTTAGTATAAACACGTATACAATCAGTCATTAATGATATACGTATTTGGAATAATCAAAGCAAAATTAATGAGATCACAAGAAAAGTTTTATTTATCCAAAAATCTGTGTGTTGAAAATTTGGCTTCTTAGGTATGTGCTTCAAGAGGAAGAAAGTAGTATCTGAGTTAAGAATAGGATTAAACCCAAAGTCCTTTTAAGAGAGCGGATTTTCAAATTAATCCAGAGTTGGAAAAAATGCCTCTACATGAATGGATGCTATGTAGAAAAGTAATAAATTAGTCACACTTCCATTTCATTTTTTCTTAATATCGTTTTTACTGTGGTCAAAATTAAGCGTGTTATTTACTGACACCACTTTGTATTAATACAAAGTACATTCTTATTGACTTGCAATAGACAACGTGTAGTGTGGTGCTCATTATTACTTAAAGCTCTTCCCGGAAAATTTCCCGCACTTCAGAACAAACTACGTAACTCTGGACTTTAAGTTTTGCCGATCGGGGATGGCACCTTTTGGGCGCCGGGGCCCCTAACCATATTACTTGTATCCTTGTAATATGAAGTGTATGTAGTGGTTCAGTTTCTTCCATACAAACTTATAAAAGAGAGCTTGTTTTAATTTTGTTATTTTAACATCCCGCTATTTAACTAAATGCCCTGTTTTCAAACAACTCTGAACTATTTTGAGATTGATATCGTAGTAATTTTGAGCCGCCGTCATATGCCAAGGGCGA
Source organism: Argiope argentata (assembly GCA_026289955.1). Taxonomy (NCBI): domain Eukaryota; kingdom Metazoa; phylum Arthropoda; class Arachnida; order Araneae; family Araneidae; genus Argiope; species Argiope argentata. The sequence continues at coordinate 501,978 of JAOUZG010008838.1, read as the reverse complement.
CTCCTGAGCCGGCATCCCCCTCTCTATACCACAACACGCCTGCGGGAAGACATTTGCCCCGGACGGTTTCAGCGAACAACAGACCCTCTTACATGATGGTCCTTCGATGGAATCTGATTTCGAACCCGGTTCCGAAGCCAAGATCTTACCATCAAACCACCGCGGCCTTATAAAACTGACAAAAAAACCCCATAAAAAAGCAAAACTGCATAGAAAAGTAGGACCAGAAATCCCAACCAAATTGGGTAGAAGATGCAATAGTTTTATTATTAACTGGACTGGATTGATTGATTAGCTTAGGTATATTAAAGCGCTACCTAAGTATTCCGCAGTCAGCCAATCAAAAACGCCATCTGGATTCTTGGAAGTAGCATAATGTATTAGGCCAAGTAAAATCAGAACCAATATCAGCACTAACCACGGTACAGTTGTACTGGTTGTACCCCACCATCTGTAAGTCTAGAAAATTTGGGCTTTGATACTTTTGGAAATTTCCCTATTGAGTTATGGAGTGCATCAGTAGTTTAGGGTCGTGTGGTAATTAAATTTAGTTTCAAAGAGTAAACGGATTGATAATTATTAAATATCTATATATATAACAATAAGTAAATAAAAAGTAAATTCTTTTTCTTTTTATTAAAAAAAATACATAAAAAATAAACTTTATCAGCTGGCGGAATGCCTAGAGGTTAAGTGAGCACCTGGGTCTCCGCTTATTTGCTTGATCTTGAATATCGTATCACGGCAGAATTGTGAGGGTGTCGATATTAATAATATTACCATAAACGTTTTTCGCTAGTTTATTCATAAATTCTTTTATTGGGGCTATGTTCAGTGCTTTTATTATTTCTCTATTACGGTGAAACCATCTGGCTGAAACAATCATTCTGAGAGTTTTGTTTTCAAGGGCTACTATTTTTTGTAGGTTTGTACTAGCTGTTGCCGCCCAGATTGGACACGCATATGTCAAGATTGGTCTTAAGTATGCCAGGTATATTAGCACTTTGCCTTCGAGAGAAAGCCTGGAGTTCCTGCAAATTAGAGGGTATTGTGCCCTAAAAGCCTTATTGTATTTTTCTCGCGTTTTGCTTATGTGCGCTCTGTAGTTTAGCTTCCTATCCATTGTGATGCCGAGGTATTTCCCTTCATTTTGCCATTCGATTTCTGTGTTGTATATTTTAATTTTGGGCCAGTTATTTATTTATTCATCGAAGAATAATATTGCTTCCATTTTTTCCATATTTAACCGTATTTTCCATCAGCTCAGCCACCTTTCTAGGTTTGATAGGTAATTTTGGAGCGGGGTTATTGCTTTGGCTGGGGTTTGTCCTTGCGCAAGTATAGCAGTATCGTCAGCGTATAGACTTATCACTATATTATTTTGTTGGGGGATGGCATTCAGCACTGACTACGGTGATCGTATTCACAATACAAAAACCAACTCATGTGCATTTTAGTCCATTCTTAATAGTGGTATTTTATTTTTTATAACCAAAGATTTATTTTCTTAAGTTCGTTTCAGCAATTTATCTTTTCTATTTTTTTTTCATTGATATTGTGTTTTCTACCAAGTCATATTTTCCCTTATTAAATTTAATTAAAAGTTTGATCTCGCTTGATTCAATTAAATTACTTGATTTAATTAAAATATTGAAAGAATTTTACTAATAATGTCACAGATTTGTAATGAAGAAATTAAAATACAGTGTTTGGGAGGAGGACAATAATAATTAAAACATATTGTTTGCAATAATAATTTGTAGGAGTAATAGTATTAGCTTTAATCCTAACAAAATGTGAGCATTAATCTATAAATATTATATGAAGATTTTTTTATCATGTCAGAACATGATGTTAATTTGGAAATGAGGTTTGTGGCGTCAACAAAAATCCGTAGGCGAAAAATTAAAATATCCGTAGGTGAAAAATAAAAATTTTATTATCTGCAAGAGCATTTCAAAAAAAATCAGCTTTTAATAATACGTCGTCATTGCATTTAGAAAGTTCTGAATTAAAAAAATAAGTTAATGACTAGTGAAAATAAAAAGTAGAAAAATTTCAGTTTGAGCACGTGATTATATGAAATGAAATAAATTGGAAATGGGGCATTTTTTAAAACAATAAATGCGAGACAAAGTTTTTGGGATCATTTGCAGTACTAAAGCGACTCATTCGATGAAACCATTAAAATGAATAAAAAGTATAATTTAACTTGCACGAGCACGAGGTGCTTGGCCGTTCAAGAAATGATTTTCTGACATGATACATTGAAATATGCATAGCAGATTTCATTTTAATCTTTTTATACATGTTTCGTTTGGAATGACAGTTGGTTTTTTTAAAATTATGTGTGAAAACTAATATATGAAAAATACGGAAGCTCTTGTCTAAAAAAAAATTCTTTTTTAGGAACTCCGATGATAAATATTTATTACACATCAAGATTATATCTGATGGTGAGCGATAAAAAATTCATCAGTTTTCAGAAACATTTCACTTACCTCTACATGTATTAGGAAAAAAAAACTTTCTAGGATGCTTCGGTCCTGTCGTTTAGTGTCATCAAAAAGATATTTAAGTGATCATTAAGTTTAATACAGTTAAGGTGATAAATAATTCTATGTCACGAAAATCAGAGAATTTTATTTTTATTTCACATCATTGCTTCTTCTCGTAATCGTTTAATCTAAACTAAAGAAATTTTTGAATTCGTTGAAAACATTTATATATAAAAAATAATATAACGGATGGATTATTTTTTATATATATTCCAATTCAAATTAGCATGTGAAAAGAATTAATTTTCAAACAAAAAAATAGAAAACAGCCAAATTTTAAGAAATATCCTACTTATCACTAGAACTGGAACGAGCAAAAGTTAAGTTTTGTGATTTTAGAGCCAATTTCACAACAAACATAATTGGATATATTAGAAAAGCATAGTCTCTCCAAAACTTTCTCGTATACTCTCAAATAAATTTGTCATACCAGAGAACATCTTATATGCCACTGATGCATAAAAGTTACGAAATGTTAAATATTGGCGTAAATTTAACATTTTTACTGAATCTATCGTGTCATCTTTGGCGAGTTATTTGGCAATTAATCTCTTGCATGCGATAATAGCGTCCAAAGATCGAAATCTATGTTTTTTTTTACTCGACAGATTTAAATAAAAATTTGACAAAAAAAAAACTACATTTGTGGTCACGAAATCCCTTACTAAATTTAACATATTTAAGTCATTGTTTGTTTGTTTGTTTTTTCAATTAT